>LPNX010346787.1:92616-261008 GCA_001517045.1 Pseudotsuga menziesii
TGCATCGTTGAGTTTTCGTAGATCAACACAGATCCTGATGTCCCCTTTTGTTTTATTCTCTTGCACTACCATAGGGATAACCCATTCACTTTCCTCTACTGGCTCAATGATGCCTGCTGCTAGCATTTTATCAATTTCGTCCTTTACTTTTTCTTTGTAGCGCGGATTCAATCTATATGGGCACTGCTTAACTGGTCTAGAATCCTCCTTTAATGGTATCCTCATGACTCCCAGGTCTCCAACTATTCCCTTCATCTCTGTGAACTTGGTGGGAAATAGGTCCTGATAGTCATGTAGCAGATCTGCAATCTGTCCGACTGTTTCATCATTCCAGTAGTCTCCAATAGAGGAAAACTTAGGTTCTGCGTCTATGCCAATATTGATCTTTTTAATCTTGATGGGCTCGGTGATCGCTGGAATCTCTAACTGTGGTCCCTTTACATCGCGAGTCCCTTCTGATTCAGGAATGTTGGTATTGTGAGGATCCTCATCCGCCTCCTCTGATTCTGATGCAAAATTATAACATTCCAATGCCTCTTCTAGCTGGATAGTCCACTCAGGTTGGACTGGTACTGAGATGGTGCGCTCCTCAAAAATCTTTGTCTTGATTATGTCTAGGGCCTGAGCAACACTTGGATGTTCTGACTCAAATGCAAAGGTGAGTAGGGAGTTGTACGTCATAAGTGACCATGTGGTTGTTCCCTTGCGTAGCTCAGTCTCTGTATACCAGTTCCTTGGAACTGTGTCCAATGTGTGAATGAATCTATGAACCCATTCATCCTCTGGAATGTTCGACCAGTTCTGTTCACATGTCTGAATGTGTACCCTGGGGTTAGTTTCTCCTGTGTACTTGTGCTGAACATACTCTCTGTCGTCAGAAAATCTGATCGTCATCAGTCTTTTGATATTATCCCATGATGCGATATTCTCTTTATGCGCATACCACCATCTTACAGGTGTGGCTCGAACTGCAAGGTCCATAGCTACGATCCTCTGCTCATGAGGAATTTGTTGCTCAAACTGTTCAAAAAAATCCTGGATATCCGTCAGACCATGATATGATGGGGTCTCAACGATCTCGGTGCCAATCCATCGCAGTGACTTACTAATAAACGCACATCTGCGCGCTGAGACTTCATAAAGTCTGTTCCGCCAGTTTTCTAGACCAACATCAGAATCCGATGCGCATGAGATGTCACATCGCCAATTAATGTTCCCTTCTGCGGTTGGATTGATGTAGTCATTCTGGTTCACAGTCATCTAGTAGAGACTATCGATGTTATGTGCCTCTTCCTCTGCTCGGATAGGTTCAATATATCTAGGACCTTGGTAAGGATCCAGCGGTGCGATGACCCGGATCTGCGCATCCTCAAAGGTCATTTGTCTTTTCTTTAGGTCAATGACAGCTTTGCTACCAATCGCCCAATCAATACTTAATAGTGCTGGATATGGTCGACTGTCACCAATTATTTCTATAACCTCGAATTCCACAAAAGTACGAACTCTGTCAATATCAACTGGCACCTGCGGTAGTCAACCCAATGGTGATACTCGCTGCTGATTAGCTAATCTCAGGTGGATAGGAGATAGGGCTAACTGAGGACTACCCATCTGTTCCCATGTCTGCTTAGTTAGAACATTGACCTCTGATCCTAGGTCTAATACAACCTCATCCATTTCAAACTCACCAATTTGCGCTGTGAATTTCATCTCTCTTCCTGTCCTTGTATGTCTTGTAATATTATGGACAGCATGGTGTGCACTGCCCGAGAGAGAAGGTTGCTGATACTGATCTATCATGCACTGTAGCTCACGGACAGCTTTATCATTTCTCAGGAGTTTCAAGTAGCTATGCAGGAAGGCTTGTACACTTCCTGTCGATTCATCCTTGTTACATCTTCCCGATGTGGTAGCCTGCTGTGCCTGCTCAGGGCTATCGCTACAAGGTACTTGCTGCGGTACGCTCCGAGATGGCGGTACCTGCGGTCCTAATGGTGTAAGTTCATCAAAGGAAGCCTTGGCTTCATGAAAGGTCTCTTTATTCTTCTGTATTTCGAGTGCTATTGCTTTACTAGGAGCTCTGCGCACCCACCCCTGACTTGTGTTCTTTCCGGTCTCCTGCGATGTGCCACTGGTGGAAGCACCGCTCCTAGTCACAATATTGACTCTTGGTTCTGGTTCTTCTTTCTCAGCAACGATAAGTTGGATGTTCTGGTGTGCGGCTGGTTTAGGGTCTCTGATATTAGCTATCAAGATAGGACACTCTTCTATGGTATGATCATAAGATTTGCAGTCGTTACAAGTAGTAGTGGCGTTCTGACAGTCCCTAGCATAGTGTCCTGTGATTCCACAATTATAACAAGTGACTGGTCCACGACCTTGGCCAAAACCTCCTCCTCGGCCAAATCCTTCTCCTCGTGCGAAGCCTCCTCCACGGCCTCATCCTCTGAATCCTCCTCCACGGCCTCCATAAGTCTGATCCGGCTGTGGTCCTGTTGCTGGACCCTGTGTGTCTGCTTGGACTCTGTACACATCATGTGTTCTTTCTGACATGAGGTCATAAGCTCGGTAGTCTTGTTGATCATGCCCGACGGATTTACAGAAGATACAATATAGGTTTTTAGGTGTTTGTACATACTTATGAAGCAAAGGGCATTGCTGAGGTGGATGTCCTTGTGTTTTACATATTTCACACCATGGCCCTTGTGTTCGTGGTAAGGGGTTAGGATCCCCTGACGCTAAATATTCTACAAAGACTAGACAATTGTCTTTACTGTGGCCCTGTGCTCTACATTTTATGCACCATATGTCCTGCATAACCTCTTTCCCTTTTTTAAGTTCATGTATCTGTAACGTAAGGTTGGCCAACTGGTTCTGTAGAGTTTTCATGCCTGTACTGGTTTCTGCTAAAGGTGAAGCCTCTAGTTTCATTGCCATCTCCAGTGCTTCATCTTGAGTAGTAATTTTCTGCTGCATTAGTGGCATTCTGATATGAGGGAGCAGCACTGCAATAAACCATTCCTTATGCTACTCCGGCGCAAACTCAAAACTTACTTGGTCTATAAGAGCTTTGAATTTCTAGTCAAAGTCCCATACTGACTCTGATGGTAGCTGCTTAATATCCTTAAGCTCTGTAATGCACTGAGACTCTGACTTAGGTTTCTTAAATTCTTTAATCATGGCATTCTTGACCTGGGCAAGCGTCTTTGGTAATGTAGTATACTTTATGTACCATGTCAAGGCTCTGTCTCTGAGTGTGGTGACCAACTGTACAAGTTTAAGGTTATCGTCGTTGATTGTTTTAATGGTCCACATAGCTTCGCATAGGAACCAATAATGTTCCGGGTCTTCTGCTCCTGTACCTTTAAAAATAGGTAGCTTCATGTCGTCTCCCATTCTATTTCTCTGTGGTGGGTTCTGACTGACTGGGGTACTACCACTCAACGGTGTAGGTGAAGGTGTTGTAGCAGGAGTAGGTACTGGCGATGAGCTACTAGATGGAGTACCTACGGGGTTATTCTAAGTCCCTGTCTGCTTCTGTGGGGTATAGGGGTGGTAAGGGATACCCCCCTCTAGTTCTTCTGTGGTGCTAGGGCTCTGTTGCCTAATACTGTCTGAACTGTCTTCAAATACAGGAGAACTAAAATCTACTTTATACTTCTTTCCACTATGTGTTCGTCCAATGTCATCAAAATCACTTTCAAACTCTTGTGACATTACTATCTTTACTTATTCATCTGAGACTAGATCCATTGTTCCTTTTTCATATAGCAGCATCTTAAGGGACAAGTTTAAATATCTTAGGTACTTACCACGATATCCTCTGAAGAAGTATCGTTCAGCTGCGCTGAAGCACTTTCTCTGGTCAACTGCAAATTCTGTAACAAAGCCTTCTAGCACACTTGTCAGCCAGAAGTCCACTGCTCTTGTAATCGGATTGTCGAGGTTCTACACGGTCTGAATCAGCTTCGGTGTCTAGACAATGTTTCTTTTCTTCTTGAATGTATTCCTATCTTTCAACTTAGATAACTAATCGAAAAGCTCGTTTCTGTAGGTTGCAAAAAATATAGCATGTATGTCTGAAGCGATATGCTTTTCTAACCAGGCCTTTGTGCTCAGTTTCGGACTCCGATTCTCTTTCTTGGTGAACTCTCTTAAGTATGAATCCAGCCACTAGTGAAACTCTTCTCTAGTAGGACGCCAACAGAACATTAAATCCCATTCATTTAAACCGGCAACGGAACCATTTGTTGATTGCATGGGCAGACCCGGGTTTACTATAATCAATCAACAACACCCCTAACTCACTGACCCTTTCAGGGACAGACCGTGAAGCAATCTGAAGTCTCACCCGAAGTGAATCTAATGGGTTGGCCAAGACTCAAGTGTCTTGGGCCAGGTTCTACGCATCCTACTTCTCTTCTCTTACTCCTGTGAGTCACAAGATCAACTATATCGGCGCATCACACGTCCCCTTCTACTCGCAGCACTTTTAGCCGTGCGATTCTTATCCACGCGCAAGTCGCACGGTTCCTTCCCACGTCACACAACTTCCACTTACTCACAATATCTCCAACCTTATCGCATCTCTGCACACCGCAGGACACCCAACCTCTCCTCAACACTAAGACCTCAGCTCGCAGTATCGCGCACCGCAGTTCCTCTTCCAGTGCGATATCGCCTCTCTACGATATCCTACCACTACGACTTTGCACTCTTAGCGTTGACTGTGTCGATGTGCGAAACTCTACTTCCCAGAAGTTATATTGTTATTAAATGGTCATTAGAAACATACGTAAAGGAGTCTTTAAGCAGCTTACTAAAATACTTCAACTTATCTCTATCTTCCTGCATTACCGTGAGCTGAACAATACATACATTCACTTACTGCAACTAACATTATATGCATGATAACCAGTAACAATAAGCAAGTACAATCACATTCATGCAACACATAACACGTAGATTTAACGTGGTTCACCCCCAGGATGGGAGCTACATCCACCAAACTGTGCTTCTATTATATATCTTGAGGGAAGTTAGCACAGCCTGTTGCACCGCATATGCAGCGCGAGATCTCTTCTAGATCTCTGGCCTATTTCTATCTCTATATTGCCTTTCTTTCTATATATCCTTCCCTCTCTGTCCTCTCTGTGGATGGTTACATACAGACTCAAATGACTCACAGACAAGCTAGGTGTCTGGATCATTACAACACAGTCTGTCTGGATGACTCCTGAGTCTACTTCAAAAATAATCAACTGACCAACTAACGACTCATCCTACGAACCAACCCTTTACAATACAAAATACAAGCTTTTATAGGCGGCCCGAAGGTCTCGCCATTACAAAACTGTGGGCCTGTCCCAACAGTAACCTAAACCCTAATTAGTGACAGTCGGTCCTCTCTGTCCTTGAGGTAGCCGCTTCTCGTCACACCATAGCTCTCTGCAGTCTTCCATGCTTCCCGGCACTGACCATGGGTACTATGCACCGCTTCTCTCTTCTGTCCTTCGCCTTCAATGCTTGAGCCTCGTTGCTCCTTCTTATTTATGAGGGTCACTGAGCCCTCCTGTCTTCCGCCGCTACCTTCAATGCAGTGGGTGAGCTCTCCCTTCTCGACCGCTCAGGTACCGTTGCCTTTCTTTGACTTTCGCATCCCAAAAAGTCACGGTTTCCGGCTCTGCTCTCCAGCTGGAAACGTGCTACGGCGTCGTAGCTCTTCCTTGTCTTCTTTCCGCCAAAACTATATCTTTCCGCTAAAACTAGCAGCTTCTTCTGTAGCTACGGGACCCTGCTCCAACACCCCCACCCTCACATCACTCTCAATTCCCCAAACCCAATGCATCTACTTGCAGATGACAATTTGCTGCAAATTATTTCACTTAATAGCTGAAAGAATATTTCATTAAATCATTCTTTAAATCATTCATTAAACCATTCAATCATTCAATAGCTGGAAAAAACATTCATTAAACCATTCATTTAGTCAATGGTCGATAAAAAAAAACCAGTAAACCAGTCATTTAACCATTCATTCATGAAATAAAGGAAAAAACCATGTAAAACTTTTTATTATAAATAATAATTACTCAAAATTTCTTTAGTCACTTCCTTTTAACTTTTCTTCTCTTTACATATTTATCTAGAAGCGCATCTTCCGGAATCTGCTTATCAGTCTCTCTACTAGATTGCTCGCAAGGTTGAACTTGTGGTGAGGGGCTATGAATTTCTGCAATAATGTCAAAATGTTTCATTAATTTATTTTTATTTTTATAAATACAAGTAATTCATTTAAAAAAATATTACAAAGGTGTTTTTTTACCTGGCATGGGCACATCAACATGTTCATCGTTATCTTGTACAGGCTCAAACTATTCAATGTTATCTGCATCTACATGCTCTGCAGTTGCATTGTGGAGAATTAGAATTAATGTTCATTATCTACAATTATCTATACAAAACCGTAGCATATTAATAAATTCATTACCAGGAATCGAAGCATGATCTTCGTCTGGTTGGTGTACATCCTCAACATTAACGGGATCATTACTTTCTTGCTCAAAAAGGAATAAATAATTTATGTTCATTTTTTATAACAAATAAAGTGCATGAGAATTAATAAATTATCATTAAACTATATAGTTTTTATATACCTGCGCACCAGATGGATCAACAGAAGATCGTGCAATATGCCCAGACAATCTTCTTCGGCATTCAACAACGGTGTCAAATCCCTGTTCGAAGCCAAGCTTCATGTCTTCCTCAGTGGGCAATTCTTTCAATTTGTTGGCTTGCATATTTGCATGATGTCATTAATTTTACACTTTTTGCTAGAATAAAATGAAAATATTTTTCTATATATTATTTGGATGCAGTATCGGGTTTTTGATACTTACATATCGGGCCACCAAATTTGAATACCCACTAGGCCCAAGCTTGTGTTGCCAATTTTTTTCCATTCTTGCCTTAGTGGCATTTGATGTGTCTGACAGCCTAACCAAGTGTTGAATTAAGTTAGTCGATGTTCCAAATTCGATATAAAAATTAATAATAATAAGGCTTACCATTACATTTTGGAATGTATTGCATACCTCCCTGTTCTTAGTGGTATCTTTCCTTCTTTTCTTAGACCCTTCTCTTTTCCATCTTCCACTAGGGCTTTCCACTCCTTTCATGGAATCATCAGAGGGCGCTCATATCTAGGGTTCTTTTCTAGGTGAACCCTATACTAGTCTCGAATAATCTTCAGATGTTTTCCAACCTTCTGTAGGACCTTCAATGTATCGAAGGTATCTTTTCTGAACAGACCAACCAAGTGATTAGTCAGCTCATCCTTTAAATATTTTTCCTGTCTGGCCCACCTTGTGCGGATGGTGGGCCCAAAGATATCCAAGGACAAATGATTTATATTTTTATAAAATACATCATTTCCTGCAAAACAATAATGCCATCATTAGTAAACATTAAAAAATATTATCGACATATTAGAAACAAATTATAAAAACTAAATTGAACAATCTATAATCACCTGGAATAATCTCTATCTTTATTGGAACGAGTTCATTGTTCACCAAAAATGTTGTCACTATTGAACTAGTGCTAGTGACACGAGAAGATCCAAGAAATGTTGCTTCAGCATCAACATTAGTATCTAACTCTACATCCACCCCTTCTTCTGTAGCATCTGTTTTGGGTCGGTCAGCATCGGCTGCACCCTCTACTGGCCTCGGGGGTGTCGCAGAGTGTGTTGCTGACTATTCTGTGGAAAAAAAGGGATTAGTATGTCGTGTAAGTGGAGTGGTTTGGTCAGTGGGACCAACAACGCCTTCACCACTAGTGTTAAACTGCATAATTTCCTGTAAATACAAACCATTGTATTATAAGTTCAATATCATATAAAATTATAAATTATAAATTTCTAAGCAAATTTACATTATTATTTTGGAACTTACTTTCAATTTTCAACATCTCTAGATCAACAATTGAATCTTTGATTTGATCTCTTCTGTTTGTGGAACTATTAATGACAGGAGAACCAGTTCCTCATTTTGTTTTTCCATGGTCTTCGATAGCACCTTCAATGGGTCTACAGATGTACTAATTTTCTTATCTTTCATCAACTGGTAGACATCAAAATGTAAACACTGCTAAGTTAGTGTTTCATAAACCGAATCCCCTGTCTGCAACAAAAATATATAAAACATTGCTTAGTCTTTGAAGCAATAGTCTGCGCAAAAAAATGTATTAACAAAAATTTTCTATCATGATAGATTCCTAGAATTAAATCTAGGTTTACTTGATGCCTATACGAGGGTGTGTTCTGATCAATAGCTATGGACTTTCCCCGATCATCCACCTACAAAAAATGTATACAACATTATCATAATGAACGCAATATGTAAAAACTCCAAAATACATAAAAAAAATAAACATTATGCTACCTGTTCTATATGTGTACAATTTTGAAGTATTTAGAATGTAGAATTACATTTAGTTTTACATGTTGCCTCAAGGCTCCAGTTGTCTGATCAACAGCTAGGGACTTTCCTCGATCATCAACCTGCAAAAAAAATAGACAACATGATCATAATGAACGCATCCAATAAAATTAAAAATACATAACAAAATAAACATTATGCTACACGTTATACATGTGTACAAATTTACAGTATTTAAAATGTAGAATTACATTCGTGTTTACATGTTTCCCCGATGCTGCAGTCATCTGATCAATTATCGGCTGGCTTCCTTGATCAACACTCTGCATGTAAAATAGATAAGATTATATAAAAAAACTGAATATACTATTGAAAATACATAACGATAGATCTGTTTATCCTTCCTAAATTTTTACAATGGCAATTTCGATGTATAACTGCCGCCTTGAGGAAGGTGTAATAATATCAACTATGAGGGAGGTGCCACGACTAAAAGAACCCTCCATAAAAGACATACTATAAATTAGCTAATGAAACCAAAATAATTATTAAATTTTTTTAAAAACATAACATTTTGATGTATACCTGTTTCCTCGTGGATCGTGTACTCCTCTCACCTTCTATTGGGGTGATGCGCCCCCCATCACCTCCCTGCGAACTCAACATAGGAAATTTAATAAAAAATGATAATTATATGCTAACAAAAAATCCTAAATATGTTAAAATAATTAATAAAATGTTGGGTAAATTGTTGGATTTACCACATCCATACTAACCATGTTTGTTTCTACATGATTCAAATTGTAATTAATAAGGAGTTCTTCCCCAACAACTATTTATTTGATGGCACATACAAATACATGGTTTCCTTCACGCACCTCAAATATGCAGTTGGGTTGCTTAAGTGTAGACCATGGTTGTGTACTGTTTATAAACCCTGCAATATTCCCAGTTATTTTTGGCCTTTCGTCAATGTACAATGTTTCTCCTTTATTTTCATCTTTGTCTTTCAGTTGTATATAATTTGTTGAAAACCCATATCTACACATACTTTGTTTATATTGGACTAGGTGCATCCAATAATTGTAGTTGTAAGAGGGTCCAACATACTCCATCAATTCTGTACATCTGTCATATCCAACCTTTATGCCATCCATGCAAAACAATCCCAATCCATGTAATGATGATGGTGCAATTTTATATATCCTCTCATTCACACAAAAATCAGTGTTTACATGAGAAAGATACCTAGGTACCCATTGTTTCACTAGGCCAGGTTTGTACCTTAAGGGAACCTCGATGTCTCCTACTATCTCATCATCATAAAAACATGACCCCCCTCCTGTGAGAAAAAATTCCATGCGTTTATTGAATTTTATTCTAATATTATGACATCTATTTGATCTAGCCATTGTAGACCTACTGGATGTATCACTTTCCTCAATCCTTCCCAAACTCCCCTCAGTGGAGAAGATAGGTCTGAAAAATACCTATTTGGTTCTACTTGCACCATGGCCGAAAAAAAAATGGTAAATAATAACAAAATACCAGCAAAAAACTTTGGAAAGACTTATAAGAATGATATAATGATGATATTATTATCCTGAATAATATCAATAATTCCCTAATATAATAGTTCATCACATAGTCTCTTAACACGATATAGATAACAAGTTGTTTCACAGCAAATGCTTCAGCCAATTTATCTCAAAATACAAACTATGTTTTTTACAATATTCTTAGGTGTGCCTGTTTTAATTTAGTTTGTTTCCTCACCCAAAAATATAAAAGACCCAGTTTACAGATCTCAATATATGTGATAAAATCATTTGCAAATATTCTGTAACTTTTTTTCAGAAGAAAAAGAGGTGTTCCTTGATATTCAATAGTGAATAAAAGGTAACGTTTACATAGTCCTGACAATAAGTCAGTACATTAACAAATGGATATCACAAGTATCAAAAACATTCTCAAGGGGAGGGTGTTACGGAGATAAATTCCTATGGCTTGGGGTACCACAACATACAACTTGACTCCAGAAATCAATCCTTTCCAATATGCAAGAGAAATCAAATATCTAACACTAAAGGATCAGACCTCGTACCTTATTCTAGACGGTTGAAGTAGATCCCCGTAGAGCTTTCCAACTTCAGATTGAATTGATGAATCACTTCCTCAACAACAAGTAAACAAGACAAGCATACTATATATATTGGTGTTAGATCTACTCTAGCATATATAATCAACAATGTATAAGCATTTGAAATCATCCATGGATAAAATATTCATTCAAACATACTTTATTGGACAGGAAAAGATATTTCTATTAATATCAAATTAGAGATTACAATGAATACAACCTCTGTCGGCACTTTTGCGAATCGGAGAAACTAAATCCCCCACTTGGGCCTCCACCACCTCAATCCTCGATCTCTCGATAGCAAGCTCACAATCAAAAGGAAAGCTTGGGAAGAACACAAAAGTGCTCCAAGGGACAAAGGGATGCAGACTCAAGCACAAGTTCCAGCAACAATAGACTATAGTTTCTTTGCTCTCAATTCTCTTATGCTTCAATGTATCCAAAGGGTTCCTTATATAGCTTTTCAATGGGGTAATGAAAGGTCGAATATGAGTGATATCAAGGCATATGGAAGGCCAAGAGAAAAATGAGTCGGATCCATGTCAAGGAAAACTCCAAAAGGATTTGGATTTTGTACACGTCCCGATGTACACGGTTTTAGAGGTCAAACCTGCGTATATACGCGATAAGGGGTTTAAAAATCGCGTATAACAATTTTCACATGTTTTTAGGGATGGTCTAGGAAACATCAAAGGACAAAAAATGGTCCAAGGGGTTTAAGGAGTCTGCAGAGGGATAGGGGAAGGCCATACAAGTGTGATTCACCTAGTGTGATAAAATCAGCTATAACAGAGGGATGGAACCCAAAATCCCAAGATGACTGAAGTAGCAATACCACATGGAGAACATAAGGAGCCCAAACAACTTATCCAAGGAGGCATCGAGGGTGGAGAAAACACACCCCTGAGGGGATGGAAACAAACTCTATATCCCCAGCTAAAACAAGAAAGATGTTGATTTATCCCATAGTAGAAAGAACCAAGAAAGACTATGCCACACAAATAAAAAATATCTTAAATTAACTGTATCATGCCTTCCTCAATGGTTTCTCCTTCTAAAAGTTATGATAAGGAGAGGAGGACAGCCTTTATACTCAATGCTTCCTTGGATAAATGGTCTGCACTCATATCGTGCTCCCTATAGACATGGCTAAAGTCATATAAATGAATTGAAGATGTCAATAGTATAGCATATATGTCATATATCCGATGAAATGCATTACATTCTCCAGCCTCTATAAATGAGTTCACATTCTAAGAGATTCTATCACTACACAGACCTAATCACACAATTTATAGGTCAGTTCTCCAGTCTACACTGGCCCTATTATTCATTTTCTTGGCCACTCCTCTCTCCATACTCTACATCTGTAGGCTTACATATAACTTACAAAAACTTCCAACTCATCACAACAAACTCCTAAACTAAATTTTATAAAATTGTAAAAAATGTTTAATAATAGATTCAAACCCTGTATCCGATGAACCAAAAAACTCAATCCTTATCTATTCATTTTGTCATTAACTATTTTCTTGATATTTGCACAAGTGTCTATGAAGATCATATATTTATGCATGGTTTTATGCTTCCTATTTTTATTGTTTACGTATCCAATGAACCAAATAAATCAATGAACAAATCTCAGATGTTACTCTTTGGACTATACCTCTTCTTCTCATGAAGCATGGTCATTTTCAGTCATTGAAGAACAATTTTCAAATAAGGGTACTTAATAATGTTGAACAAATCCTTCATATGGTAGATGTGGATCTTAAAGGATGAACACTTGTTTAAAAACAAACTAAGGTATTATGCTCATCTACAACTTGTACAAGTGAGACCCAGGTTGGGAGGCCCATGGAGGCCTTTTAGATTTAGACATTGTATCTACCAAACCCCAAGTTGAGGTCCCGTGTTTTTAACAAATAAACCCCAATTCTAGGTCCTAATTTAAATGGAAACTTATAGTATGAGTACCGAAGGGTTTAGGAACAATGGCTCTAGAAAATATGGGATGCTTTTGTCCACTGCAAAAGTAATTCAGGCGCTGAGATCATGACCATGTACAATATCATTAGACATTTAACATGCATGGCAAGTATTCCTACGCGCCTCTTCCATCCAAGATTGGATAGGGCTTGTATAAAGTTTAAACATAATCAACATGAGGGTGCCAACATGCAAAATTATCAACAATATCTTCAAGAGAGAGATATAGGCTCCTCCATCATCACAATATTCTTAGCTTGACATGAAGAAAAATGTTTAAACAAGGAACTGGAATTTTTCCTCAAGTTACATTGATGGAAATGACTATTTTGTTTATCTTGTTGTTCAGCAACATTTCCATAATGTAAAAACAAATATCTGTGTGCAAAACTAGATGGAATTTCCAAAATTTGAGATGGTGAATATGGTTGGGAAAATCAATGACAAAAATTTCTTGTACTATCTCATCTCCAGCCTAAAAAATGGCTCAAGAGGTGATCCTTTACCCACACATGCATCTAAAAATATAGGGTTTCTTGGCTAGAATTATTTTGCAATGACATCAAAATGAAACTGCCTCAAGTTACATTGCTGGAAATGATTGAGTTGTTTATCTTGTTGTTCAACAATATTTCCATAATGCAAAAAAAATATCTATGTGCAAAACTAGATGAAATTTCCAAAATTTGAGATGGTGAAGATGGCTGGGAAAATCAGTGACAAAACTTTGTTGTACTTGGATAATTATTATCCAATTCATAAGATGGAAAGGAAAGGTCACACCAGTCCATGGTTTTGCAATCCCTATATGGGCGGTCTCTACAAAAGGATTATGTTAATGCAACCCATGATTGGAGTGCATACCCCCCGAGGAGCCTTGTCTCAACATGTGTACACCTTGGATAGAGAGCACTTCAAGAGGAGACCATATCTTGACAATAGATTAGGTTGCTTGTGGATTTAGTCCACTTTACTATTGTTGGCCTCCCTCACCTATTATATATGAAGGGAGGAGAGAGTCTTTAGTTGTATTATTGATGTAGAATCAAGTGAGGGTTGACTGGATCAATTGTTTCTTGAAGAAAAACTTGCCTTGAATATTTATACTTGTCTTTATGCAAGGAAGGAAGGTTATAGGGTTAGTGAAAGACAAAACCTAGAAGATACTTGAAGGGTTGGGGTTTGGGAAAGAAAAAACCTAGAGGATACTTGAAGTGCTATGGTTTGAGTCCATGTGAGAAGGACCTAGGGTTTGTGGAAAAGAAACCCTAGAGGAGTCTTGGAGTACTTAGCTTGGAGAGTTTGTGTGATGCAAGTTTGGTGAAAGATCAAGAATGGACTTGTTGGTGTTGGTGCTACCTTGTTTTAAGGATTTTGGTGTGGCAGGATAGCTTGGTGGGATACATTGCTAGGCCTTTGTATTTCTCATTAGTGTTTTATATTGATGGTAGACACCCTAGATGCTAGGGTTTGGATGCATTGGAGACTCTTAGCTTGTGGATAAGCTTGAAGGATGATTTTGTACCAAATTGTGATAAGTTGTTGGTATGTACTTGTAACTTCATTTTTATGTATATGTCAAGTGTACATTCTTGCCCAGACTGTGTACTTGAAGAGTTGGTTTTCAAATTATATTCTCATGGTGTATTTAGTTCTAGTATTCATGTACAATCATGTGAGAGTTGATTGGATGAATTTTAACTTGAAGAAAACCTTGCCCGGAGTCTCTATACTTGTATTTATTCAAGGAAGGAAGGTGCTAGGGTTTGTGAAAGACAAAACCTAGAAGATACTTGAAGGGTTGGGGTTTCTAAAAGACAAAACATAGAGGATAATTGAAGTGCTAGGGATTGATTCCATATGATAAGGACCTAGGGTTTTGATAGTGGTTCCAACCTCATAAAACATCACATGGAAGGTAGGAATTCAGTAGACAACACTTTTTATGAATGCAGGATTGGCAGGATTGTATATTTTTCCTTGGATTCTATCATGTA
Source organism: Pseudotsuga menziesii (assembly GCA_001517045.1). Classification (NCBI taxonomy): domain Eukaryota; kingdom Viridiplantae; phylum Streptophyta; class Pinopsida; order Pinales; family Pinaceae; genus Pseudotsuga; species Pseudotsuga menziesii. The sequence goes on from LPNX010346787.1 coordinate 107,184, forward strand.
TGAGAATATGGGAATGGCATTGAATCAAAAGAACCAAGCCCTCAATGTAACCCGATGTCAATGGTGTTGATTGTTTAAATCCTTTTTCATATGCTTATAAGGATTCTTGGAGACATGTGACTTAGAGATGTGTGCACAAAGAGCCTCAAATGCAGAGTGCTCCGCTTCTTAAATGATGCCACATATGAGAAAAAGGCCATTTCATTCTTAAACCAAATCAAACTCTTACTAAAAACAACTCCAAAGAAAGTGTTCCCTATAGAAGGGTGAAAATAATGGGCTTGATATAGAACTCCATCGTAAAGTAGCCGCCACACTACCATGTTCTTGGGATATTATATAAGTATCAAGGATCAAATCTGCCACATTTGAAATGATGGACCAACTCCTCCAAAATAATAATAAATTGCATAAGAGAGGGCAACAGCCTTGGTTAGTGTGCAAGTGATGGGATAGGGTTGATTTGTTAGCCCTTAGATCTAGGTAGTTGCAAAACCTTGAGATACTTATAATTAGAAAATAGATAAATCCTTTATGTCTATCATATATCCAAACACAACATTGAACAATTATGAAAGTCCTATCAAATGGATGTAACATCCCCCATTTCATTATGTAATTACAAGTCAGTTGTAAGACTGTTCATTCATGTCAATAAAGGAAATAAAACGACATGTGTTTGCATATGAGGTCTGAAATGTACTGTAGGAAGTTCCCAAGGAAGTGTGCATCCAAAATATGCTATTTTGTCATTGATTTTAACCTCAACTAACTGTTTGTTTTCTATGTGTGCAGGTGGAGGCTTAGGGTAGGGTTTAGATACAGTCTCCAAAATGAATTTAAAAACTGTATATTGCTAGAATAAGGTTGTTACAAAATGGAACCAAAGAGGGCCGAGGACCAATGTGAGTAGGTGAGGTTGTTTTAATTCCATAGAAAGGGTGTTGAGGGTAAGAAAAGGCAGCCCTTGGACTATTGGTGGAAGGTCTGTTTTAGGGATTTTTAGGGCATATTTTAAGTTGGGACATGACTGTGTATGATCCTACTAGGTTGTGCTATCACTCAATATACCATATAGAAGCTAGGAATTATTGTGTAAGCCCTTTAAGGGTTGGGTGGTGACTATATAAGCCATCTAGGACTGGTCATGGATTGTGATGAGATCCCCAAGCTAGTCGTTTACTGTGGTGGCCCTCCCAAGCTGGGCCATGGACTGGTGTGACCTTTAATTTCAATTCAATTCATAATTCCCCTTTCCTTTTCTCTTTTGACAGACATTTATCTGTTTAGGAACACAGAGGGGGTTGGGGAAGAGAGTCGTTTTTCATTTTTCTACCTCTCAAATAATTGGAAAAACCCCTTAAAACACGACAAAAATGCTCAAATGATGAAACCAAAAGGACCATAGGAGAATTGTATTCTTAGTCCACTTCTCCCATCCATATTATTTTCTAATTATCCCATTCAAATTTTCCATTAGAGTTTTTCAATATAGAACACATTATTAATGTGTTCTATATTGATTCTAGTTAGAAGAATGAAAAAAATAGCACTAAGAGAAACAAACAAAATATTTATAATAAAGGAAACTAACCACTTAATCATCTTGGCCAATTAGCTAGGATTTTGTTGGAGACATTGAGAAAAGTCAATGGGGCCTAAGTGGAAAAGATCAACAAAGTAATAAATTGTGTACCAAGATTCCATTATTGTTAAGGTATACCCCACTCAACTAGCATGTAGTACAAAAGTCATCCATAAGTGCGAACCACATACAATGAGCTAGAGCAACCCAATAGAAAATCCTCCAAAGTCCAAATGCCATCATTAACATGTAATAATCCTAGTGATTCATAAAAAATGATAATCCATGTCATCAATATGCCAAATAAAACAAAAAATGCTAGGCAATCCATGAGAATATGATCAATGTGTCATGAGAAAATGACATATGAGTGAAGTTCACCATCATCTCTTAGTGTTCTAGCTCAGAGGCATCAAACTCACATAACCACATCAATAACCATACTGTCAAACATTGCATAGGAAATAATTCATCAAGGATCAATTATTAACTCTTTAAAACTTAGGGAAACCCTAAGTCGATTGGTTCTCATTCCATGAAAGCACAAAGTGTTAGATGAATTCTAAGGAAAGATACTCAAGCATTCCAATATTACCAAAAAGAGATTATATCAAGATCAATACACCAATATATCATGAGGATCCATCAACCAATCACCAACTAGGGCATCATCACAACTTTGCATTGCAACATTATCTTATAAAATTAACTAATGTGTGGCATGATTCAATGGATTCTTTCCAACTATATTGGCATTTGAAAGTCTTTTTTAGCATTTAGTTGCACATACAAATTTCTTCTTGTCTCCTGATATTGAAAATAATATATAGTCAATATAATGATCTCTTGATTTTATATTCTTATACATGTTTTGGTTAGAAAGATTGTTGATGAGGTGATAATCTTGGGGGGCTAGGATGGAGGAAGAGGAATTTGTGGATTACTCAAAGGAGGCAGAGGAATTTTTCCTGAAACCAATTTTTGGATGTAGGAATGAAGTACTAAAACATTGGATATTCTCAAGGATATCACATAAAAAAATCAAAGAGGATAGTGACACAAAGAAGCTAACCTATTCTAAGTCCTTGGCATCGCCTCAAATCCCTAACCCTAAGGTTGACCCTAGCACTGTGGAGGTCTATGTTGTAAAATTTCTGTTTCCTAATTATGCCAAGAATTTTTATTTTTCTGTGCTCGGGGCCACCACCTATTATTCTATGTTTCTAGTTATTTATCCCTAGGTCTCTGATTTCTAAATTTTGCTTCACAATATTCCTTGGTTTATGGATCAATTTGTGTTGTTTTTCCTTTTGTTGTCCCAAATTTTATATTTTCTTTATATGTCATGCAACAAAAAAATTCTCCAAACCTCTGTCTAATACTTTAAAAAATGAAAACCAAGTACAAATCAAAATAAAATCTATTTGAATGTGAATCTTGGAGGTAAATTTTGAGGCCATTTTCAGGCCATGAGCATTCAAAGGTGATTTTTGTGTATTCTAGGTAGCATAACAATGAGGAAAGGACCAAAATTCAGACCTTGGCATGAGAGAAAAATTATGGGCCATTTTTGTAGACTGAACCAGCATTCTATGCATAGTTACAACAGAAATCCAGCTTGTTGTAGAGGTTTTCGACACTTTTGCACAAGTCTGGGCATTAAAACAACATCAATATTCATTCACATGCATATTTTAGCGCTAAATTAGCTGTGAATAGTCATGAAAATTACCCTAAGATGAATTTTGGGATACATGAAGGCTAAAAATCAGTAAAATTATGGTTTTGGACATAATTTCACCTAATATCAGTCATATGGATTGTTCTAGGTGTCTCTCTAATGCAATTTGTGTGAAAATGGATAGTTATGGGTGCCTTAAAACCATCTTTCCTAGTTTTAAGTGGATCTGTTTGTGATACAATGGTAAAAGGGCTAGTTTCCTAGCACACTCATTATAGCAATAGCTCTAAAAGCAAGTTGATCCACTTCAGAAGTACATGTTTATTGGGAATTAGGGAAGTGCACCCATTGGCTTACTAACATTCCAGCCAATTCACCTACCATAAACCCTAGGGATAATTCTAGTGGTTTGACTTTCGATGCCAAATTCAGAAGGAGGTCATAAGATCGAATCCATGAGGCCCTTGGGGTTAGGCATACATGTCTGCCAACAACATTTACCATAGGATCCATGCCTGGAATGTGAAGAATTGCCCAGAGGTTTTACCCAAGGAAATTTTCAATGGAAAACTATATATATATATATATATATAATTTTGGTTTGAAAGTATTTTTGTTGTGGAAGTTGTTATCCTTGTTAAATAACAAGAATTTCCATGAAGAGACGTTGTTGTCCCTACTTTCGATCTACCAGGATTTGAGTAATGTTGGAGTTCTCAAAATATTTGGAGTCACTAAGGGACTTGCAGAGAGCCATAGAAAAATGGGGGATGGAAGAATATATTTTTTTTGCATCGAGAAATAATAAATTGCAGATTACAAATGGATAATGGGCCTATGTACACATTAATTGTGTTCTAAACCTAGAATTCAACAGCTTGATTCAGTCAATGATCCAGATGGTCCAAATCAACTAGGTCCGCAACAATGTAACAAACTGGTTTCTTCCTCCAATATTGATATTATGGGGTTTTTGCAAGCCTCTTAAGAAACTTATATAGGCTTAGTGAAAACTTACACCAAACATTTTTTTTTGTCCTAATACATGTCTTCTACACAAGACATACTCCTTAAGCTTTATGGTATTCCAACCCTACAACTTGCTTCTTGTAGGATGAAATATTCAAATCTATTTTCCCACTGATACTAGATTTGACTCTTTGCAACCAAGGTTCTCATTCGATTAGAAAATTCATGTTTAAGAATCGGTCCTGATAAGAAATTTTTTTATTGGTGCAAACATTAAGACTAAGGTTCTCACACATAGGCAAATAAATGGTACCATTGTAGTATATTGCACTAACATTTTCAGTTCTCCTGTAGGGGAGGATGGTCTCACCCAAATCACTTCCTAGAGCTATGTGAAATTATGGAGAGATAATTAAGGACATTGTAGACTTAATATGAATTATTTGAACTTTTACAAAGCTTGTGCAAACATACATGTCCATTATAAGGAATTCACATCTGATTGTAACATAAAACAAATGCAATACACAATGATAACTGAACATTATGCATCACACAACATTCATATAATAATACAAAATAAATTTTAAAGAGGGAAACCAATCTCTCATTTTATTATCTTCTCTAAAATCATTACATTTAGCTCCATCCATATCCTTGTGTTAAATTGGATTGCTAATAACAAGATGGAAACCATCCTCTATATCAGGCAAAGGCAACAATATCTTACTAATGAGAGGGGGAAAGGTATCCTCTTTCCGTCTCTACATTCAGATTGGCCTTGGACAAAGTTTATAGGTACATAGATTGTGTAAAGGCATTGGGTACTCACTAGATATGACTCAGGGTCCACTATTCACTTTTATGGGAAAATCTCAAGGATGAAGATGAATCAGGATATTGGGCCAAGTTAATTGCAAAATTTGGGTTCAGAGACATAGACTATCAAAGAAAGCTTCCCTAGACTATATAAGAACTTATTTCATTTCCTTATCTCTAAAAGAAATTGAAACAAAGTCCTACTATTAGGTTGTTGTAGATCGGACCTGCAAAATATTCAATTGGGTATAGATGTTGGGATATGAAATTGTCTATATTTTGTTGCATGTTCATTGTATTTTTCCCATTACCTATTGTCTAATTTTCCTAACACTATCCATTCTATCTAAACCAGTTGAATAACCTATAGAGTTCCATATACTCTCACAATGTATCCTTTGAAACCCACAGTAAAAAGAATTGTGAATTAAACACTTCAGCCCAAGATTTTGAATCAACAGCAAGAGCACAATCTTTGTCACTTACACCTATACAAGTGGACATACAACTTACCCCAACGTGTAGGAGATTAGACCAGCTCATGCCCTACGTAGACAAATAACTTAGGAATAATCTAAATTTCAACAAACCTTAGAGATTCAACTTAAAACCTTAGAAAATGAACTTAGATCTTTAGAAGTCTCCTAAGAGGTCGTGATCTCCCTAAAATTGTAACTCAAACCAAACCCCAACCTTCAACCTCCTTGTTTGGTTTAAGTGGTTGCTCCCCTTCCCTAAGGTCTAATCCTACCTTAGAGCAAGTTCCTTCATGAGTTATAATAGAACTTTTGATAAAGATAGCCAAACATGTTTGCCTAAATGAACTTATGTTGTGTAAATATCACAAGTTAAAGACTCAATTAAACCCCTAATTATTGTGCCCCTAAGACATGTACTAAAGCATAAATTCAAGATGCATGATACTGATCATGTTAAAACTGCTAATCTTATAGCAGTGCAAGAGGAGAAGGAGCAGTCTTGTAAAGAGGTGATATTGTATAAAGAGAAATGTTAACAATACAAGCCAGTGAATGAAAGGTTGGTAACTGACTTACCAGTTGTAGGCCCTTCATAGTTAGCCTTTCATTCAGAAAAATCAACGCAAGGAACCAATATGGGAGTCACCTATAAAAAGAATTCATTGAAAGCAAAGGGTTAAATCATTAAACAAAAGAGCTCAAGTAGTAAAATAATACAGTGCAAGAATGAGGGAATCTCTTTGCAATTGAACTTGAACCCTTGGCTCCCTCCAAATAACCTATCTCCCTTTTCTTTCTCTTCGGAGGTCTTGATATTGTGGATGGATAAAATGCTAGAGAGGACTCCAAATTGCCCTAGTTATCTCCATTTGCTTGCTTGTCGGAGGTCCTGATATTGTGGATGGACAAAATTCTATTGTGGAGGTCCCTATCACATTTGAACTTGAGCCCATTGTAATGGCTCTCTCCAAATCGACAACTATATTCCTTTGTTTTCTTACTCGTCGGAGGTCCGAAGGATGGACAAAATGCTATAGAGGAAGTTGCGTAGGCGTGAGAGGTCATAAAATCATGTAGCTGGTGGATAATGTAAAATGTGTTTTATTAAGTTGACAAGGGCCATAAATCCAATCTCAATCATGCAATGCCTTATTTAAAACAATTGTCTTGTCTTACCTTTATGTTGTTATCCATCATTTAATGTGTGTACTTCCTCATCTAATCCACCATGTTGTTCGTCCATAAGTGAATGGATCCTCCTTAATCCTTAAATCTTGCCTTCATCAATTACAAATATGCCTTAACATTGGATAACTACTTATCTAGCCATATTGCATTAATACCTTCCTCTTATATCGAGTAATGTTAAAGTTGACTTGGACCTTGATTGTATTGATTTTTTATGAGTAACCTAATTTGATTGCTTTTGAGGTTGTTCATAGTTTCATAAAGTAAGGAGATCAAAATTCATGGTCATGAACTTATAGTTGGGGTATGTAGTTATAGTATAATGATTATAGTTTGATGTGGAAGATAATGTGGAATTAAATTATCAAGGTTGTTCTCCGATATTGCATTGAAAATGCTAGTTGTTTGGTATTGTATGATTTTATTATCTTGCTTTTGAAGTAAGGCAACTTTCACCACATCTTGAGACTTCTATTATGAGGGAGATATGACAATGATGATGAAGATGACGATGACGATGATGGTGAAGACGATGAAAACAAGGACGATGATGATGATCATGACAACGACGACGATGACGATGATGATGAAGACGATGATGATGAAGATGATGATGATGATGATGATGAAGATGATGATGATGATGGTGGTGACAATGATGATGATGATGATGATGATGATGATGATGATGAAGATGAAGGTGACGATGACGATGATGATGATTATGATGAATATGGTGTTTATGATGATGATGATGATGATGAAGATGATGATGATGATGATGATGATGATGGTGATGATGATGAGGCTGAAGATGATGCCGATGAAGATGACAATGATGATGAGGATGATGATAAGGATGAGGATGATGAAGATGACGACGACGATGATGATGACGGTGTTGATGATGATGAAGACGATGATGATGATGGTGATGGCGATGATGATGGTGATAATGATGATGATGATGCTGATGATGGTAATAATGATGATGATGATGACGATGATCATCATCATCATCATCATGAAGACAATGACAATCCTGATGATGATGACAATAATGATGATTACCATGATGTAAATTAAAGCTAAAAAAACATTAAGTAATATTAGATTTAGTTTTCTTTTGTGAATCAATAGAAGATTTTTTTTAACTATGTTGATTTACTACCTTGTGTATATTTACAAATATGCATATGAAGATGATGATGATGATGATGATGCCGACGACAACAATGATGATGATGATGATGATGATCAAAATGATGTCGACGATGATGATGATCAACATGATGATGATGACGATGAAGATGATGGTGATGATGATGATAATGATGATGAACATCATGATAATGAAGATGATGATGCTGAACATCATGATAATGATGATCATGATCATGATGATCATGATGATGAATACGATGACGATCAAGATGATGATGATGAATATGATGATGATGATGAGGGTCATGATGATGAAGACGACAACGATGATGATGATGATGATAATGATGATGATGATGATGATGAACATGATGATGATGATGATGATCATCATCATCATCATCATGAAGACGATGATGATCAACACAATGAAGATGATGGTCATGATGATGATGATTATCATGATGATGAAGATGACGATGATCAACACGCTAATGATGAAGATGATGGTGATGATGGTGACGATGATGATGAAGATGATGATGTTGAACATCATGATAATGATGATGATGATGAATACGATGACGATCAACATGATGATGATGATGATGATGATGACAACGATGATGATGAGGGTCATGATGATGAAGACGATGACGATGATTATGATGATGATGATGAACATCACGATGATGATGATGATGACGCTGATCATGATGATGAAGACAATGATGGTCAACATGATGAAGATGATGGTGACGATGGTGATGATGATGATGGTGATGATGATGAGGGTAATGATGATGAAGACAATGATGATGAAGATGATGATGATGATGATGATGATCATCATCATCATCGTCATCATCATCATCATCATCATCATCACCATGATGAATACAATGATGATGGTGATGATGATGATGATAATGATGATGCTGATAATGATGATGCTGATGATGATGATGCTGATGTTGATGATTAACATGACGGTGATGCTGTTGCTACTGCCGTTGATGATGATGAGGGTCATGATTATTATTATGATGATGAACATCATGATGATGAATATGACGATGATGATGAGGATGAATATGAAGATGATGATGATCTTGATGATTACGATGATTATGATGATGATGATGATGATTATGATGATTATAATGATGATGATGATTATGATGATTATGATGATTATGACGATGATGATAATTATGATGATGATGATGATGATGATGATGATCATGATGATGATGATGAGGGTCATGATGATGATGATGATTATGATGATAGTGATAATGATGATTATTATGATTATGATGATTATTATTATTATGATGATGATGATTATGATTATGATGATTATGATGATTATGATGATGATGATGAGGAGGAGGAGGAGTAGGAGGGTAATGATGTTGATGATAATGATGATGATGATGATGATGATAATGATGATGATGATGACAACGATGATGTTGATGAAGGTGATGATGATGATGTTAGTAACTCTTTTTTTTTTTAAAGATAAAAGAATAGGTTTAATTACATATTACCTTTCAATATATTTCCTCATATTGTTCATCCAAGTCATCATATTCTTCATCCAAATCATCATCTGTATCATTAGATCCATAGTCAACATTGCAAGGATTGGCTATATCATCATCGTCATCTAAGACGGTTACGCTCATTATGTCATCTTCGATATAATCTTCATGGGCATTGTGTTCTACATCATCTGATTCAACTAATTCTTGGACATCTTATGTTGGATCATCATCATCATATAAATCATGTTGATCATGCTCTTCATCATCGTCTTGTTCTTGTAGAGTACCCTCTTCGTTACCATCATCTAGGTTATACTTTACTGGCCTTCCCCTTTGATCGTGTCTCACAACAAATGACCAGCCCACTTTACCTGGAACCTCCAAGTAAAATACATGTTCACATTGGATTGGAAGAATATAGGGCTCCATTCCTAGCTCAAAAAACCTTGTATTTACCATGGTAAATCCAGTATCATGTCCAATAATAGTTCTATCGGGATCACATTGATTCAATCGTAACTTGTACCATTTGACAATGAATAGAACTACCTTGAAGGATTTAAAGTCACACTCTAGAATATCTTCCAAATTCCCATAGTATCAATTTTCTGAGAGTTTTGGATGTCTATCACTTCTAGATTAAACATTGGTCACCTCAAAGACTGCATAAATCCCACAATCTGATTTTTTCTTTGTTTCATCCAATTTTTTTGTGCGATATCTACAACCATTGTAGACCATGGCCTTATGATATTTTATCTACAACAAGAAATACACAAAAATATTACACAACAATTCAATAGTTATGCAGCAATACATGGAAAAGAGCAACATGTACGCCAAAATGTAATTTACAAAATAAAATATTTAGAGTGATTGATTAATATGCTTGCCATTTTATCTTTTAAACCATATGCTAAATCGATTTCCCTTTTTGTAATATTTCTATCTCCATTGTGATGTGTTGCTTTTATAAATGAATCCACACCTTCCCATGATATTCCATGACCCGATCCTTCACATCGTTTAATCTATACCTTCATCCAGTCAAGATTGTTTGTGATGTATAAATGAATTGCATCCCACTCACAACCAACTGCTTGATGAAAATAAACATTAAAATTCAAGACATATGTAAATTTTTTGAACAAAGTATATGCTTTTAATTGATAAAATAAATTGAAAATGCAATTAGAATATGAATGATATAATTAACATCCACTAGCTAATACTTACCTTTCCCGTTTAGGTACTCCCCTTCAAAATTGTTATTGGAGTCTTGATCACAAATGCGACATAAATTGATCTTTGACACTAAATTAGGAAGATATTCACTAACATACAACATTTTTTGGTATACCATATATCCTTCCATCATAGAACCCTCATCATGTGCTTGTTGTCTCACCAAACCCTTGATAAATTTCAAGTTCCTCTCAACCATCCACATGGACCTTGAGTGCATAGGTCCACACAACTCAATATCCTCAACTTGGTGTATGAGGTGGTGTTCATGTGAATTGAAAAATGCCAAAGGTAGATGCTTATGCATTTCACACATGAGATGAGGAATTTCTCTCCTCCAATAATTTATATCTTCTTTATGGATTTATTTAGATTTAAACCATATACAAGTGACACAAACCAATAATGATATTTAACAAAAAAAAACATTAAATTACATATCATGAAATAGTGCAAAAAAAAAAATATAAATTATACGAAGAATTAAAGAAACACTAAGCACAAGCAACTAATAGCTAGTTACCTCATGTATTTACCAAGATTATATATAATTTTTTGACATTGTTGCCGAAGTTGTTCAGGAGAGAGAGAGGTAGAACATACTGTATTAATATACAAACCACGTCATTTTTTAAACAAAGAGTATACAAACAAGAAAAAAAAAGTATGCAATAAAATGAAAAAAAATTATATGGACATAACAATTATAATTACCTTGATGAAGATGTGTCAATCATGTGTTTTGACCCCCACAAAATCACCTTTTTTTGTTATGATATTCTTCAAGTTTGCACAAAATCCAGTGGGAAATTTAATTTTCCGCATTAATTCTTTGACAAGATTGCTTCCCTACTCCGTAAACATCCATGGAATTGAGTTTATTTTAATTTGGTCTCCATTGCTATGAAATTGGATGACGTCTTTCATTGCATGGTTTCCTTCTTGAATGTCTTTGCAAGATTTCACAATTTTATCTTTCTCCCTCCTTAGCTCCAGTAGTTGCGATAATGTTTCATTCACATTCTTTCCAATATGCATTGTATCAAACAAATGAGCAATTTGTAGGTGCTCATAGTAGGGAAACCTACTGAATTGTATAGGATAAATTTCCATTCCTCATGGAATCCCATTAATGCCTTCATGATCACGATGTACATAATGAATATTAGTTTATAAATAAATTACATGAGAAATAAAATATGGCCACTACAGTAAACAACTCACAATAAAAATTAAAATACATAACAATTCATATACGATGATCCATATGTACCAGATTGACGATTTCTATTGTATTGCATCTTCCCAAGGTGAGGTGCCAGTCTCCATAGTTTTAATGCAATCTCTTGCTTCCCATTGAAAATATTTTTTTTGGTTGTTCTATACCTGTGATTCTTAGAGAGGAAATGCCTATACTCATCAAACACCTCCTTTCTTAAGCTTTTTGAGCAACAATATTTTATCTTAGAACCACAAACTAGACATGCAAATTTACCCTTTGTCTGAAGACCTACAATATATATATATATATATATATATATATATATGGAATATCTATGTCAATTATAATTATATATAAACTATATTAACTACTTCATATAATTAAATGCGATTAAAGTGGAACTTAAAAATACAAACCACAAAATTGGGTTAACCCTGGGGCATCGTGTATTGTCCATACAATCATTGCTTGGAATTGAAATTTTATTTGTTGTATTGGTCTAGATACATCATACATAGTGATGCCATTCCATAACTTCAGTAGCTCATCTATAAGATATTTGATATATACATTCATATCGTTGACTTGGAACTTACCTCATTGATTTGAAGTACATATAAAAAATATAATTATGAGAACCATTACGATATATAAACCATGCACAAGAGTAAAATAAAAAATATACATATGAAATTAGGAAACATAATATGACAAATGAGATTCCACAAATACACTATAAATAAAATAGTTGTAGACACAGAATACCTGGAATAATCATTGACAAAATTATGTGCTCCCTCTTTATTGACAGCCATGGAGGAATGTTATTGTTGATAAGAAAAATAGGCCACATCATGTAAATGGATTAACATCATATGCTGCCAAAGAAATCCTAAGATTATGTGGTTCTTCTTTAAAATGAGGCCACTTTTCCTCCATATCTCTAAAATAAGAACCATCTGTAGGCATTCGAATAACATCATCTTGAATTTTGTTCTTGGCATGGTAATCCATAAATTGTGCTATGTTATTGCACCTGAACAATTGTTACAAACATGGAATGATGGGAATATAACGAAGAACCTGGGGAGGCACCTTTTTTGTTACTTGATCTGTTCGATATCTACTTATATGATATTCTAGACATTTTGTTGCAAATTCATGCTCATTATAATATATAACATGGTCATCGGGGCATGCATGAATTGATTCATAATGCATTCCAATCTCTTTCATGATGGAAGATAAATCTTGATATGTGTGGGGTTAAATATTTGATGGTGGTAACAAAAATTCAACTATCAAGCTACATAAAAAAATATAGTTAATGTAATCAATAAATAATATTAATGAAACACACTTCATATGTATGATGATCAATAATGAATTAACAATACAATTATTAGAGGAATACAAATAAACTTTATCACGATTGTATATATGTGATGGATTATTTTACATACCTTAGCATCCTTGTGATTGATATGTTTGAAAGACCATTCATAACCTTCAATTTCAATATCAACAATACAATAGAGAGAATATTTGTTTTGGATCCTTGATAAAGGGGTTCATATGCCTTATCGAGGAGAGGTATATCATGAACATCATCAATATTTCCATTATCATTGTCATCATCATAATCCATTCTAACATTAAATGAATCATGGATCACTGTATTTGTACCATCATCTTCAACTACATTATTAGTATGATCATCTTGTTCAATATGATCATTCACTTGTTCTCCATTAAACATAGATGCTCCATGATCCTCCAAAACTTGTTCTGAAAGAAATTCATTTCGATGATATGTCGTGGGGTGTCTTTCCTTTATAAATACATGAATACATCAATAGATATAAGTTAATATAGGAAATATTAAAATAATACATACATTTACCAAAGCAAAGAATATAAAAAAATTTATAATGCTAAACCTACAAATGGACGATATTCATTCCCCCTCTCAGCGTGTCCATGTTCCCTGCAATGTTTTGTGGCTGTTGAGATCAATATTCTTCTCCTCTTAAATCCCTTGCATTGAGTACATGGACAATAACATTTTCCATCACCCCTTTGTTTCGTTGCATCCCATAGTCTAGAAATCAATTGTCAATTGTGTTCATTTGGATCAGGAATATTTCTATTTGACATTTTGTCACAAAATTCGTGAATGAATACTATCGACAATATTAAGAAATCAAGTTCCATGCATCACAAAATTATCAAACAGAGGTTTGTTGAAGAATAAAATAATTCTTGCAAACTGTATGTCGAAGAAAAAAACATCCCACAACCGACCATCAAAGAATAAAAGAACTCCTCAAACCGTCCATGACGAAATAAATAATTTCCACAAATCGTCCGTCGCTTCTATAGAAAACATGTCGAAATGTTTAAAAATGTTTATATTTACAATTCGACAGTCATTGAATATTCGACAATATGAACCTACTTATTGTTGGAAACATTCCTTTATATTATTTGGAATATGTTTTTATATTATTTGGGAAAATAGCTCGAGGTCGTCAAAACTTTGACGAACTCCCCTTCACCTGTCATCATAAGTTTGACGAATCTGTCTTCAAGGGTCATAGCAAATTCGACGAATTGGTGTCACAAATTCGACAAGCCAGTGCCACATATCCGATGCAATAGTGTCGAAAAAGGGTCGTGGAAAAAACTACAAGGAGGAAGTCGAAAAATCGATGATGGTTAAAGAAATTGGAAGGCACAATAATTTTCATCATTGCAAACTGACAAAAATGAACTTCACATCGGATGTCGTCGAATTCTATCATCGGATTTTGGGCTCAAATCCTGTTGTGTATTATATATGAAATGGGTACCTAAACCCATTTTCAAATTTGAATTCCGAAAAAGTCGACAAAAGTACATATTTTCAACCTTGGTTTGACCAAACTTGAATTAGTGCCAAAAATAGCACCAAATCTCATAAAAATATGTGTCCATGCCTATCTCTCAAATGAGTATCTAAATCCACTATAAATTTTGAATTTTGAGAAATTGGAAAAATTGCAATGTTTTAGGCCTTGGTATGACAATGTTTGACTGAGGTCCAAACTAGATTGCAATCCCCAAAAAATATACATGTAGGCTTATCTCTCAAATGGGTACCTAAATATAGTTTCAAATTTCAATTTTGAGAAATTCAAGAAAAATTCATTTCATAGACCTTGGTTTGGCCTTTCTCAACTATGGCCCAAAATAACTCGAAATATCGCAAACATATGTGTGCATGCTTATCTGTCAAATGGGTACCTAAATCTACTTTTGGATTTGATTTCTATGAAATTGGAAAAAAGTGCAACCTTTTAGGCCTTGGTTTGACCAAGTTTAACTAAGGTCCAAAATAGCTCGGAGTCCCCTAGAAGTGTGTATGCATTGTTATATCTCAAATGGGTAGCTAAATTCACTTTCAAATTTCAATTACAAGAAGGTCAAAATAGTAGCATCTCTTAGACCTTTGATTGACCATCCTTGAATAAAGACCAAAATAGCTCGAAATCTCACATAAAAAGGTGTGCATGCTTGTCTCTCAAATCAGTATACAAATCTAATTCAAATTTCACTTCCAATAAAGTGGGAAACATGTGAAGTTTTAGGGATTGGTTTAACCAACCTTGACTATGGGCCAAAATAACTCAAAATATCACAAAACTAAACATCCACACTTATCTCTCAAACGCATGCCTAAATCTACATTTAAATTTGAACTCTAAGAAGTTGCGAAAAACGTGTGATGTTGTAGGCCTTGGTTTGACAAAGTTTGATTGCGGTGCAAAATAACTTGTAATTCAACAAAAATGCACATGTACTCTTATGTCTTAAATGGGTACGAGAATCAACTTTAAATTTCAATTCTGAGAAATTGGGCAACATGTAACGTTTTTGGCCTTGGTTTGACCAACATTGACTACAAACCAAAAAAACTAGCAAGAATAAGTGTGCCTGCTTAAACTCTTGCAATTAGGTGCAATACACGGCAGATGTCCCCTAGGTGTGTCCATCGTGAATTAGTGGAGTGATGAAGACATCCTAAGCTAGAAAAATAGACAATTAGACTATGTGGTCAAAGGGAGGATTAATACTAATCCAAACAGAAACTTTGTCGTGCCATTTCACTAGAATCTGGATTAAAGGGGGCTGAGATATTTCAGAATGTTGTGAAAGTTGGCTTGCATGCTTGTCTGTTAAATGGGCATCCAAATCTACGATAAAATTTTAATTTTGATAAATTGGTCAAAAGTGAAACTCGATTGTGCGGTTTAGCTAGGTTTGGGCATAAAGGGGGTAAAAATAGCTTGAAACATTGTGAAAGTTGGCATGCATGCTTGTTTATCAAATGTGCATTTTAATTCTAAAATTAAATTTCTATTCGAAGAAATTGGTCAAAAATGAAACTACATCGTGCGGGTTTTCTAGGGTTGGGTTTAAATGGGGTAAAACTAGCTTGAAACATCACAAAAGTTGGCAGGAATCTTGTTTACCCAATGGGCATCCAAATACATTATCAAATTTCAATTCTGAGAAGTTGGTCAAAAGTGAAACTTCGTCGTGCTGTTTTTCTAGAGTTTGGCTTAAAGGAGGTGAAAATAGCTCTGAACATCTTGAAAGTTGGTGTGCACTCTTATTTACCAATTGCGCATAGAAATGTATAATCAAATTTTAATTCTGATAAATTACTCAAAAGTGAAACTCCGTTGTGCAGTTTTGCTAAGGTTGGGCTTAAAGGGGGTGAAAATAGCTCGAAATGTCATGAACGTTTGCATGTACACTTGTCTATCAAATGGGAATCCAAATCTATGATAAAATTTCAATTCTAATAAATTGCTCAAAATTGAAACTCCGTCGTGTGGTTTCACTAGGGTTGGGCTTAAAGGGGGTCAAAATAGCTCGAAATGTTGCAAAAGTCGGCATACATGCTTGTTTATCCAATGGGAATCCAAACCTATGATCAAATTTCAATTCTGAGAAGTTGGTTAAAAGTGAAACTCCATCTTGCGGTTTTTCTTGTGTTTGGCTTAACAGAGTTGAAAATAGCTTTGAACATCGTGAAAGTTGGCGTGCACTCTTATCTTCCAAATGCACATCTAAATCTATGATCAAAGTTTAATTCTGAGAAATTTGTCAAAAGTGAAACTCCATCGTGTGGTTTCACCAAGGTTGGGCTTAAAGGGGGTGACAATAGCTTGAAACGTCATGAAATTTTGCGTGCACGCTTGTCTATCAAATGGGCATCCAAATCTATGATCAAATTTCAATTCTGAGAAATTGGTCAGAAGTGAAACTCTCTTGTGAATTTTCTCTAGGGTTGGGATTAAAAGGGGTCTGAATAGCTTGGGACATTGCAAAAGTTGGTGTGCGTGCTTGTCTATCAAACATGCATGCAAATCTATGGTCAAATTTCAATTCCAATAATTTGGTCAAAAGTGAACCTCCATCATGCGGTTTTGCTAACGTTTGGATTAAAGGAGGTGAAAATAGCTCTGAGCATCACTAAATTTGGCATGCACTCTTATCTACCAAATGGGCATCTAAATCTATGATCAAAATTTAATTTTGAGAAATTGGTCAAACGTGAAACTTCGTCATCTGCTTTCGCTAAGGTTTCCCTTAAAGGAAGTGAAAATAGATCAGAACGTCACGCAAGTTGGAATGCACACTTGTTTATTGAACATGCACCCAAATCTATGATCAAATTTAAATTCCGGGAAGTTGGTTCAAAGTGAAACTATGTCATGCAGTTTCTCTAGGGTTTGGATTAAAGGGGGTGAATATAGCTTTGAATATCACGAAAGTTGCATGCACACTTGTCTACCCAATGGGCATCTAAATTTATGATTAAGTTTTAATTCTGAGAAATTGGTCAAAAGTGAAATCCGTTGTGCGGTTTCTCTAAGGTTGGGCTTAAAGGAGGTGTAAATAACTCTAAACATCGTGAAAGTTAGTGTGCATGCTTGTCTATCAAATGGGCATCCAAAGCTATGACCAAATTTTAATTCCAATAAATTGGTCAAAAGTGAAGCTCTGTCGTGTGGTTTCACTAGACTTGGGATAAAGTGGGCTGAAATAGGTCAAAACATTGAAAAAGTTAACGTGCATGCTTGTCTGTCAAACAAGCATCCAAATCTATGATCAAATTTCAATTCTAAGAAACTGGTTAAATGTGAAAGTCCATACTACGATTTCTCAAAGGTTGGGATAAAATGGGGTCAAAATATCTCGAAACATCGTGAACGTTTACGTGCAAGGTTGTTTTTTAAACGTGCACTCAAATTACGATCAAATTTCAATTTCAAGAAACTGGTAAAAAATAAAACTCCATCGTTCAGTTTCACTAGGGTTGGGCTTAAAGGGGGGGAAATATCTCTGAATGTCATGAGAGTTGGCATGCATGTTTTCCTATCAAGCAGGCATCCAAATCTATGATCAAATTTCAATTCATAAAAAAATGTCAAAATTTAATCTTCGTTGTGCGGTTTCACTAGGGTTAGGCTTAAAAGGGGGTCAAAATCGTTCAGAACATCACACAAGTCGGCATGAATGGTTGTCTTTCAAACGAGCTTTCAAATCTACGATCAAATTTCAATTCCAAGAAATTGGTAAAAAATGAAACTCCATCATGTGGTTTCGCAAGGGTTTGGTTTAAAGGGGGTGAAAAACACACAAAATGTTGGAAAAGTTGGAGTGCATGCTTGTCTATCAAACAAGAATCCAAATATATGATCAATGTTCAATTCCTATAAGTAGGTCAAAACTAAAAATTTGTCATGCGGTTTTGCTACGACTTGAATTAAAGGAGGTGAAAATAACTTTGGACATCGTGAAATTTGGCATGCACTCTTATCTACCAAATGGGAATATAAATCTATATTCAAATTTTAATTCCTAGAAATTGGTCAAAAATGAAACTCTATCATGCAATTTCAGTAAGGTTGGGCTCAACGGGGGTGACAATATCTTGAAACATCACAAACATTGGCGTGCATGCTTCTCTATCAAATGGAAATCCAAATCTATGATCAAATTTCAATTCCTAAAAATTGGTCAAAAGTGAAACTCTGTCATGTTTTTTCGCTAGGATTGGGCTTAAAAGGAGTCCAAATATCTCGGAACATTGCAAAATTTTGTGTGCATGCTTGTCTATCAAATGGGCATCCAAGTATATGGTCAAATTTTAATTCCAAGAAGTTGGTAAAACGTGAAACTCCATCGTGCGATTTCGCTATAGTTTGGCTTAAAGGAGGTGAAAATAGCTATGAAAATCATGAAAGTTGGCATGCACACTTGTCTACAAAATGGGCATCTAAATCTATGATAAAATTTTAATTTTGAGAAATTGAGCAAAAGTGAAACTATGTCGTGTGGTTTTGCTAAGGTTGGGATTAAAGGGGGTGAAAATGGCTTGGGACGTCATGAAAGATGGCATGTATGCTTGTCTATCAAATGGGCATCCAAATCTATAATCAAATTTCAACTCTGAGAGATTGACCAATAGTGAAACTTCGTCGTGCGGTTTTAGAGGTGCAAAATAGCTTTTCATCCAACAAAAATATACGTGCATGCTTGTCTCTCAAATGGGTACTAGAATCAACCTTAAATTTCAATTCTGAGAAAGTGGGAAATATGTAAGTTGTTTTGCCTTGGTTTAACCAACATTGAATACAAACCAAAATAGATCGAAATCTAGTAAGAACAAGTGTGCGTTCTTATCTCTCTGTAGGATATCTATATCTACTTTTAAATTTTATATTCTGACCAACCTTGAATGAGGACAAATATAGCTCCAAATATGACAGAAATAGGTGTCAATTCTTACCTCTCGAATGGGTATCTAAATCTACTTTAAAATTTGAATTTTAATAAATTGGAAAAAATAAAACATTTTAGGCCTTTGGTTGACTAAGTTTGGCTGAGGTCCAAGACAGCTCACAATCGCCAAAAAATATACATGTGGGATTATCTCTCAAATGGGTACGTAAATCCACTTTCAAATTTCAATTTCGATAAAGTGGAGAAAAGCGTGTCTTGTAGAACTTGGTTTGACCGACATTAATCGAGGGATAAAATAACTCGAAATATCACAAAAATATTTTCGCACACTTATCTCTCAAATGGGGGTGTAAATATACTTTTAAATTTCAATTCTAAAAAATTCAAAAGAGTGCAACATTTTAGGCTTTGGTTTGACCAAGTTTGACTAAGGTCCAAAATAGCTCGGAATCCTCCAAAAATATGCATGCATTATTGTCTCTCAAATGGGTACCTAAATTCACTTTCAAATTTTAATTTTGAGAAAGTAAAAAAAAAGTGCATCTCTTGGACCCTTGTTTGATAAATTGGGAAAAGTGAAACTTTTTAGGCCTTTGTTTGACCAAGTTTAGCTAAGGTCCAAAATAGCTCGAAAATCCCCCAAAAATCTTCTTGCACTCTTATCTGTGAAATGTGTACCTAAATCCACTTTCAAATTTCAATTCCGAAAAAGTCGACAAAATGACATATTTTAAACCTTGGTTTGACCAACCTTGAACGAGGGCCAAAATAACTCCAAATCTCATAAAAATAGGTGTCCATTCCTATCTTTGAAATGGGTATCTTAAAGCTACTTTAAAATTTGAATTTTGAGAAATTGGAAAAATTGCAATGTTTTAGGCCTTGGTTTGACGAAGTTTGACCGAGGTTCAAAATGGCTCACAATCCCCAAAAAATGTACATGTAGGCTTATCTCTCAAATGGGTACCTAAATACAGTTTCAAATTTCAATTTCGAGAAAGTCAAGAAAAGTGCATTTCTTAGACCTTGGTTTGACCAACCTTAACCAAGGGCCAAAATTACTCGAAATATTGCAAAACTATGTGTGCACTCTTATCTCTCAAATGGGTATCTAAATCTAATTTTACATTTGATTTATAAGAAATTGGAAAAAATTGCAACCTTTTAGGCCTTGGTTTTACCAAATTTGACTAAGGTCCAAAATAGCTCAAAATACCCTGAAATTTTGTATGCATGGTTATCTCTCAAATGGTTACCTAAATTCACTTTCAAATTTCAATTAAGAGAAAGTCAGAAAAATAACATTTGTTAGACCTTTGCTTGACCAACCTTGAATAATGACCAAAATAGCTCGAAATCTCACAAAAAAGGTGTGCATGCTTGTCTGTCAAATGGGTATATAAATGTAGTTTCAAATTTTAATTCGAGAAAGTGGGAAACATGCGAATTTTTAGGGATTGGTTTGACCAACCTTGAATAAGGGCCAAACTAGCTCAAAATCTCACAAAACTAAACATCGACACCTGTCTCTCAAACGCATGCCTAAATGTACATTAAATTTGAATTCTAAGAAGTTGTGAAAAAGTTAAACCTTTTAGGCCTTAGTTTGACAAAATTTGATTGAGGTGCAAAATAGTTTGTAATCCAACAAAAATGTCTGTGCACACTTATCTCTCAAATGGGTACCATAATCAAATTTCAATTTCAATTCAGAGAAAGTGGGCAACATGTAACATTGTTTTCCTTGGTTTGACCAACATTGACTACAAACCAAAATAGATTGAAATCTAACAAGAAAAAGTGTGTGTTCTTATCTGGATATCTATATTGAATTTTAAATTTTAATGACAATCTGGGAAAAGTGCAAATTATCTCTCACATGGGTACTTAACACTGCTTCGAAATTTCAATTCCGAACATTGGTTTGACCAACCTTGAATGAGGACAAAAATAACTCCAGATCTGAAAAAAATAGGTGTCCATTCTTACCCCTCGAATGGGTATCTAAATCTACTTTAAAAATTGAATTTTAAGACATTGTAAAAAATGCAACGTTTTAGGCCTTTGTTTTACTAAGTTTGACTATGGTCCAAAATAACTCACATTCCCCAAAAAATCTATATGCAGGCTGATCTCTCAAATGGGTACCTAAATCCCTTTTCAAATTTCAATTTCAAGAAAGTCAAGAAAAGTACATATTTTCAACCTTGGTTTGACCAACCTTGAACAAGGGCCAAAATAACTACAAATATAATAAAAATAGATTTACATGCCTATCTCTCAAATGGGTATCTAAATCTACTTTAAAATTTGAATTTTGAGAAATTGGAAAAAATGCAACGTTTTAGGCCTTCATTTGACTAAGGTCCAAGATAGCTCACAATCCCCAAAAAATCTACATGTGGTATTATCTATCAAATTGGTACCTAAATCCACTTTCAAATTTCAATTTAGAGAAAGTCAAGAAAAGTTCATCTTGTAGACCTTGGTTTGACCAACGTTAACTGCGTGATAAAATAACTAGAAATCTCACAAAAATATTGTTGTACGCTTATCTTTGAAACGGGTGTCTAAATATACTTTTAAAAATGAATTCTAAGTAATTTAAAATAATGCAACATTTTAAGTTTTGGTTTGACCAAGTTTGACTAAGGTCCAAAATAGCTCAGAATCCCCCAAAAATTTGCATCCATTCTTGTCTCTCAAATGGGTACCTAAATTCAGTTTCAAATTTTAATTTTTAGAAATTTAAAAAAAAAAGTGCATCTCTTAGACCTTTGTTTGAAAATTTGGGAAAAGTGAAACTTTTTAGACCTTTGTTTGACCAAGTTTGGATAAGGTCCAAAATAGCTTGAAAATCCCCCAAAAATCTACTTGCACTCTTATATATGAAATGGGTACCTAAAGCCACTTTCAAATTTTAATTCCAAAAAAGTCGACAAAAGTACATGTTTTCAACCTTGGTTTGACCAACCTTGAATGAGGGCCAAAAATAGCACCAAATCTCATAAAAATACGTGCCCATTCCTATCTCTCAAATGAGTATCTAAATCCACTTTAAATTTTGAATTTTGAGAAATTGGAAAAATTGCAACGTTTTAGGCCTTGGTCTGACAATGTTTGACTGAGGTCCAAAATATCTTGCAATCCCCAAAAAATATACATGTAGGCTTATCGCTCAATGGGTACCTAAATACAGTTTCAAATTTCAATTTCGAGAAATTCAATAAAAATGCATTTCTTAGACCTTGGTTTGACCAATATTAACTAAGGCCCAAAATAACTCGAAATATCGCAAACATATGTGTGCACGCTTATCTCTCAAATGGGTATCTATATCTACTTTTATATTTTATTTCTAAGAAATTGGAAAAAAGTGCAACCTTTTAGACCTTGGTTTGACCAAGTTTGACTAAGGTCCAAAATAGCTCAGAGTCCCCTAGAAGTTTGTATGCATGGTTATATCTCAAATGGGTAGCTAAATTCACTTTCAAATCTCAATTACAAGAAGGTAAAAAAAGTAGCATCTCTTACACCTTTGCTTGACCATCCTTGAATAACGACCAAAATAGCTCGAAATCTCACATAAAAAGTTGTGCATGCTTGTCTCTCAAATAAGTATATAAATCTACTTCAAATTTCACTTCTGATAAAGTGGGAAACAAACAAATTTTTAGGGATTGGTTTAACCAACCTTGACTACGGGCCAAAATAGCTCAAAATCTCACAAAACTAAACATCCACACTTATCTGTCAAATGCATGCATAAATCTACATTTAAATTTGAATTCTAAGAAGTTGCGAAAAAAGTGCGACGTTGTATGCCTTGGTTTGACAGATAAAACTAACTGCGAATTCAATTACTAGAATTTGGTCGAAACTAAAACTTCGTCATGCACTTTTGCTACGACTTGGCTTAAAGGAGGTGAAAATAGCTCTAAACATCTTGAAATTTGGCATGCACTCTTATCTACCAAATGGGCATCTAAATCTATAATAAAATTTTAATTACGAGAAATTGGTCAAACTTTGAAACTCTGTCGTTAGGTTTCACTAATGTTGGGCTTAAAGGGGGTGAAAATAGCTTGAAACATCATCACCATTGGCATGCAAGCTTCTCTATATAATGGGCATCCAAATATATGATCAAATTTCAATTCCTAAAAATTGGTCAAAAGTGAAACTCTGTCATGTGTTTTCGCTAGGGTTGGGGTTAAAGGGAGTCCAAATAGGTTGCAACATTGCAAAATTTGGTGTGCATGCTGGTCTATCAAATGGGCATCCAAGTATATGATCAAATTTCAATTCCAAGAAGTTGGTAAAAAGTGAAACTCTGTTGTGCGGGTTCGCTATAGTTTGGCTTAAAGGAGGCAAAAATAGCTATGAAAATCATGAAATCTGGCATGCACACTTGTCTACCAAATAGGCATCTAAATCTATGACCAAATTTTAATTCCAAGAAATTGGGAAAAAGTGAAACTCTGTCATGCAGTTTTGCTAAGGTTGGCCTTAAAGGGGATGAAAATGGCTCGCTACATCACGAAAGATGGCATGCATGCTTGTCTATCAAATGCGCAGCCAAATCTATGATCAAATTTCAATTTTGAGAGACTGGCCAATAGTGAAAGTCCATTGTTTGGTTTCACAAGTGCAAAATAGATTGTAATCCAACAAAAATGTATGTGCACGCTTATCTCTCATATGGGTACCAGAATCAACCTTAAATTTTAATTCTGAGAAAGTGGGAAACATGTAACTTTTGTTGCCCTGGTTTGATCAACATTGACTACAAACCAAAATATATCAAAATATAGAAAGACTAAGTGTGCATGCTTATCTCTATGTAGGATATCTATATCTACTTTTAAATTTTAATTCTGACAAATTGGGAAAAGTGAAACTTATCTCTCAAATTGGTAACTAAAGCTGCTTTGAAATTTAAATTCTGAACCTTGGTTTGACCAATCTTGAATGAGGATGAAAATAGCTCCAAATCTGACATAATTAGGTTTCCATTCTTACCTCTCAAATGGGTATCTAAATCTACTTTAAAATTTGAATTTTAAGAAATTGGGAAAAATGCAATAGTTTAGGCCTTTCTTTGACTAAGTTTGATTGAAGTCGAAAAAATCTCACAATACCCCAAAATCTACATGTGGGCTGATCTCTCAAATGGGTACCTAAATCCACTTTCAAATTTCAATTTAGAGAAAGTCAAGAAAATTTCATCTTTTCAACCATGGTTTGACCAACCTTAAACGAGGGACAAAATAACTACAAATCTCATAAAAATAGGTGTCCATGCCTATCTCTCAAATGGGTATCTAAATCTACTTTCAAAATTTATTTTGAGAAATTGGAAAAAATGCAACGTTTTACACCTTATTTTGACTAAGTTTGGCTGAAGTCCAAGATAGCTCACAATCCCCCAAAAATATACATGTGGGATTATCTCTCAAATGGGTACGTAAATCCACTTTCAAATTTTAGTTCCAAGAAAGTCGAGAAAAGTGCATCTTGTAGAACTTGGTTTGACCAACGTTAACTAAGGGAGAAAATAACTCGAAATATCACAAGAATATTTTCACACGCTTATTTCTCAAATGGGTGTTCAAATATACTTTTAAATTTGAATTCTAAAAAATTCAAAAGAGTGCAACAT
The DNA here is from genome assembly GCA_001517045.1 of Pseudotsuga menziesii. Classification (NCBI taxonomy): domain Eukaryota; kingdom Viridiplantae; phylum Streptophyta; class Pinopsida; order Pinales; family Pinaceae; genus Pseudotsuga; species Pseudotsuga menziesii. The sequence continues at coordinate 132,551 of LPNX010346787.1, forward strand.
TTTAGGCCTTAGTTTGACCAAGGTCCAAAATAGCTCTTAATCCTCCAAAAATCTGCATGCATTCTTGTCTCTCAAATGGGTACCTAAATTCACTTTCCGATTTTAATTTTGAGAAAGTAAAAAAATAGTGCATCTCTTAGACCTTTGATTCAAAAATTGGGAAAAGTGGAACTTTTTAGGCCTTTGTTTGATCAAGTTCGGCTAAGGTCCAAAATAGCACGAAAATCCCCCAAAAATCTTCTTACACTCTTATTTGTGAAATGGGTACCTAAATCCACTTTCAAATTTCAATTCCAAAAATGTCAACAAAATTGCATCTTTCCAACCTTGGTTTGAACAACCTTAAACGAGGCCAAAATAACTCCAAATCTCATAAAAATAGGTTCCCATGCCTATCTTTGAAACGGGTATCTAAAACTACTTTAAAATTTGAATTTTGAGAAATTGGAAAAATTGCTACGTTTTAGGCCTTGGTTTGATGAAGTTTGACTAAGGTCCAAAATGGCTCACAATCCCCAAACAATCTACATGTACGATTACCAATCAAATGGGTACCTAATACAGTTTCAAATTTCAATTTTGAGAAAGTCAAGAAAACTGCATTTCTTAGACCTTGGTTTGACCAACCTTAACTAAGGCCCAAAATAACTCAAAATATCACAAACATATGTGTGCATGCTTATCTCTCAAATGGGTATCTAAATCTACTTTTACATTTGATTTCTAAGAAATTGGAAAAAAGTGCAACCTTTTAGGCCTTGGTTTGAGCAAGTTTGACTAAATACCAAAATAGCTTGGTGTTAGAATATATTATATTCCTTGGAAGGTAATAATGTCTGTGTATTATGTCGGAAGTTTTCTAGAATCTTATGTAAAAGAGTAACACATTTAACCCATAGTTATATGGTGGTGTATTTACTTGTGTAGAGTATTTGTCCATGGTATTGTATTAAGAGATATTATTTTGGAGAATTATATTATCCCACATGTAATATGTGAGAGTAATTCCTCCTCATCTCTTAGTATATAATAGGGTCAAGTGAGTCTCTACATATAATGTATTCTTGATGTAGTAGTGGTACTATTGTGACACTTTTGTACATCATCTATTGTCTTTGGGGTATTTGTGCTTTGCTCTCTTGTAAGATTGGAGAATACATTCTGGAAATACTAGAAGACTACCTTCCTATGGATGTAACCCATTAGGGTGAACCACGTATATCGGTGTTCTCTTGTCTTTTTCTTTTCCTATTCTTATATTTTATGATATGTTGTTGGTTGCTTAGATAGGTTAACTAGTTTAGATTGACTCTACTATTCTAACATGGTATCAGAGCAGGTTGCTAGGATGTAGTACCTTCTATAGATTTCAATCAATATCGATTATCATTTGGGCATTGTCATTTTGTTGTATATTTTCTTTCTATCTGGTAGCTATTAGGCTTCTCTTCATATCTGGGCATATTTCTGCATTTGTTATTACCCTAACCCTAACTTCTTGTATAAGGTTTTTGCAGAATTTTTTCAAGGGTTTGTTGATGTTTTTTTAGTAGATCTACATGATTGCGGGGCTCTCCTCAAGGAGATATTTCTTTCGATTATAAAAAATGAATTTATACAAAAGGGACATAACTTGGTCAGTTTTTACTGGAGTTTTTATTATTACCTATTTTTGGAATCGAAAACGTCATTTTGGATCCACCCACGCGACCAGAATAGAAAACTGAGTATTTTTGGGCTTCATTTCAGTAATAAAAACAATAGTTATACAAAAGGGTCGTAACTTAATCATTTCTTACTAGTTTTTTTATTATAAATGTTTTTGGAATTGGAACAGCCATTCTGGATCCACCCACGTGACCAAAACAGAAAACTAGGCATTTCTGGGCTTCCTTTCAGTAATAAAAACGACAGTTATAAAAAATGGCCATAACTTGGTAATTTCTTACCTATTTTTTATTATAACCTGTTTTTGGAATTGGAACAGCCATTCTAGATCCACGTATGCAACTCGAACAGAAGACTGAGATTTTATGGAAATATTTTTTTAAAGCATTGTAAATAAAAGTTTCTCTTTCCTTTACTATTTTTCTAACTGTGTTTTTTGTAGATTCATATCAGTACAGTAAAGTATTTAAGTTTTCTGTTATTCATTTTTTGCATTTAGGTTTTGCTTCTAATCATGTTTATTAAGATATTATTTATCTATCTTGCTATATATTTGTCTCATATTTCTATATGGACATATTCGCATCTTTTAAGGACATGGATCTCTACTATTTTGTCATGCTATAAACCATATAATGCTTAATATTTTTTTAAATATACTTAATAATTAATTTGTTCCTTTCTTTGTTTTGTTTATAATTTTTTTTTTATAAGAACAAACTCATATGTGTTATCTAGTGATCATTATTTACTTTATGTTATTGCTGACCTTTGTGTAAAAGCAATTTCATTCTTTTATAAGTAATATCTTTATGATCATTATAATTAAATTCTTAAGTAAAATCATATTTTTTAATCTACGTGATATCATATTTTTTGGCTTGTCATAAGTTATTTAATTAGGATATAGTTTCTTTTTCATGTATTACAGAGATTGTATCTAGTTCCCATGTTATTTGTCTCTAACATTCCAATATGGAAGCATTGACATTTCCATGGAATTTCATCTCTTGCATATTTACATAGTGTTAACAATAAATGAACCCATGATTAAGACCATTAGTGACTTGTCATTTCATAATTTTTTATAAGTGATATCATGAGTTGATCACAATTTACTATATGTTGATCATGTTAAACATTTTGATTTATCTATATCTCATGTCATGTTTATTTTGATCATCTTTTACTCAATATTTATATGGCTTTGAGCAATCTTTAAATCTTGAACTATTTATCATGAGCACCTTGTTCTTGTTGCAATGATATTTCTATTCTTATGATTGCAGAGGTTATCTTGTTCCTAGTTGTTTCTAACATTCCTATATGGAAGCATTGACATTTTCAGGGCATTCATCTCTTGCATATTAACCTCATACTAATAAGAAATGCACATATGCTTCAGATTAGTGGCTTGATGACTAAATTTTCATTTATTTAAGCGAAATATTTGGCTCACTATTTATATGTTGTGGCTGACACTTAATGTGTAAAAGTAACTTCATTTTCCTTAATGAGCAAGTTAATCTTTTATTTGATCATATTATGTTGTGATTCCTTTATATGATGTTTTCTAACCTTTGGTATATAAGCATTTTCATTTCTGTATGAGCAATTTTGTTTTATGATCTTTATATGCTTTAATCTTGAAAGTTCTTGTGTAGATAAGTTCTTTGTTTAGGCTTTCACCTTATTCTAGGAATAATGAAGCACCATCTTTTGTTGTTAAAGTCATGATGTTCATCTGTATGATATCATTTTCAATGTATAGACCATTGGGGTCTTGTTTCTTTGATGGTTGAGGTCTTCTACAGATATTTATATTGCACCTTGATTGGAAGAATGTCTATTATCCACATGTGTATAGGCTATCAGGGTGTTTTTGTACATTTTTGTGGTGTTCGTAGCCACATGTTCTGTTGTATCGGCTGTCAGAAGGTATATGCACACCGTTGTGGATGTTATATCAGAGTTCTTCAGCTATCATGTATGGTTGTGATGATTCTTGTGGTGATCTGGGATTCTTGCGATTGGATTACATCACATGTTCTCAGTATTTTATTGTTGGGTCTTTCATCATACAACCCAGTTCTGTGCACTTTCATGATTCAATGAGAAGCGGTTGTTCATCGTCAAATTTCATCAACCGAAGTGTTCTTCTTTTTCAGCTTTGGTTCTTCTGGAAGTTGTCATCAAGGGGGAGCAGTAATGACTCCTTCTTTCCTTAGTGTTATTGTGGGCCTTTCTCCCAGCCATTATTAAGGGGGAGTGTTGGAATGTATTATATTCCTTGGAAGGTAATAATGTCCTTGTATTATTTCAGAAGTTGTCTACAATCTTACGTACAAAAGTAATACATTTAACCCATAGTTATATGGTGGTGTATTTACTTTTGTAGAGTATTTGTCCATGGTATTGTATTAAGAGATGTTATTTTGGAGAATTATATTATCCCACATGCAATATGTGAGAGTAATTCCTCCTCATCTCTTAGTATATAATAGGGTCAAGTAAGTCTCTACATATAATGTATTCTTGATGTAGTAGTGGTACTATTGTGAAACTATTGTACATCATCTATATTATTTGGGGTATTTATGCTTTGCTCTATTGTAAGATTGGAGAAGACATTATGGAGATAATAAAATACTACCTTCCTGTGGATGTAACCCATTAGGGTGAACCACATATATCGGTGTTCTCTTGTCTTTTTATTTTCCTTTTCTTATATTTTATGATATTTTGTTGGTTTCTTAGATAGGTTAACTAGTTTAGCTTGACTCTACTATTCTAACACTAGGAGTCCCCTAGAATTTTGTGTGCATGGTTATATCTCAACTAGGTACCTAAATTCACTTTCAAATTTAAATTACAAGAAACTAAAAAAAGTAGCATCCCTTAGAACTTTCCTTGACCAACCTTGAATAATGACGAAAATAGCTCAAAATCTCATAAAAAAGGTGCGCATGCTTGTCTCTCAAATGGGTATATAAATCTACCTCAAATTTCAATTCTAAGAAACTGGGAAACACATGAATTTTGAGGGATTGGTTTGACTAACCTTGACTACAGGCCAAAATAGCTCAAAATATGACAAAACTAAACATCCACTTATCTCTCAAACTCATGCATAAATCTACATTTAAATTTGAATTCTAAGAAGTTGCGAAATAGTGCAACATTGTAGGCCTTGGCTTGACAAAGTTTGATTGCGGTGCAAAATAACTTGTAATTCAAAAAAAATGTACATGCACGCTTATGTCTCAAATGGGTGTGAGAATCAACTTTCAATTTCAATTATGAGAAAGTGGGAAACATGTAACTTTTTTGGCCTTGGTTTGACCAACATTGACTACAAGCCAAAATAGCTCAAAATATAGCAAGAGTAAGTGTGCATGCTTAAACTCTTGCAATCAGGTGCAGTAAGTGGCATATGTCCCCTAGGTGTGTCCCTCATGCACTAGTGAAGTGGTGAAGACATCCTAAGTTAGCAAAATAGACAATTAGACTATGTGGGATTAATACTAATCCCAACAGAAATGTTGTCGTGTTGTTTCGCTAGACTTTGGATTAAGGGTGTCTGAAATAGCTCAGAATGTTGTGAAATTTGGCTTGCATACTTGTCTGTTAAATGGGCATCAAAATATACAATAAAATTTCAATTCTGAGAAATTGGTCAAGAGTGAAACTCGGTTGTGCGTTTTCCCTAGGTTTGGGCATAAAGGGTGTCAAAATAGCTCGAAACATCATGAAAGTTGGCATGCATGTTTTTTTATCAAATGTGCATTTAATTCTAAAATTACATTTCAATTCCAAGAAACTACTAAAAAATGAAACTACATCATGCAGTTTTTCTAGGTTTGGGCTTAAAGGGGGTCAAAATAGCTCGAAACATCTTAAACGTTGGAGGGCATGCTTGTTTACCCAACAGGCATCCAAATATATTATCAAATTTCAATTCCGAGAAGTTGGTCAAAAGTGAAACTCTATCATGCTGTTTTGCTAGGGTTTGGCTTAAAGGAGGTGAAAATAACTCTAAACATCATGAAAGTTGGTGTACACTCTTATCTACCAAATGTGCATCTAAATCTATGATCAAATTTTAATTTTGATAAATTGGTCAAAAGTGAAACTTTGTTGTACAGTTTTGCTAAGGTTGGGATTAAAGGGGGTGAAAATAGATCATAATGTCACGAAAGTTTGCGTGCATGCTTGTCTATCAAATGGGCATCCAAATCTATGATCAAATTTCAATTCTAAGAAATTGCTCAAAAGTGAAACTCTGTCATGCAGTTTCACTAGGGTTGGGCTTAAAGGGGGTCAAAATAGCTCGAAATGTTGCGAAAGTTGGAGTGCATGCTTGTTTATCCAATGGGAATCCAAATATATGATCAAATTTCAATTCTGAGAAGTTGGTCAAAAGTGAAACTCTATCTTGCAGTTTTTCTAGGGTTTGGTTTGGATTAAAGGAGCTTAAAATGCCTTTGAACATCGTGAAAGTTGGCATGCACTCCTATCTTCCAAATATGCATCTAAATTTATGATCAAAATTTAATTCTGAGAAATTGATCAAAAGTGAAACCTCGTCGTGCGGTTTCACCAAGGTTGGGCTTAAAGGGGGTGAAAATAGCTCGAAACATCGCAAACTTTGGTGTGCACGCTTGTCTATAAAATGGGCATCCAAATCTATGATCAAATTTCAATTATAAGAAATTGGTGAAAAGTGAAACTTCGTCATGCATTTTCTCTAGGTCTAGGCTTAAAAGGGGTTCAAATAGATCAGAACATTGCAAAAGTTGGTGTGCACTCTTGTCTATAAAACGACCATGCAAATCTAGGATCAAATTTCAATTCCAAGAATTAAAATTAAACTCCATCATGTGGTTTCGCGAAGGTTTGGCTTAAAGGAGGTGGAAATAGCTTTGAACATCACGAAATTTGGCATGCACTCTTATCTACCAAATGGGCATCTAAATCTATGATCAAATTTTAATTTCAAGAAATTGGTATAAAGTGAAACTTCGTCGTGTGCTTTCACTAAGGTTGCACTTAAAGGGAGTGAAAATAGGTCAGAACGTCACAAAAGTTGGCATGCACTCTTGTTTATTAAACGTGCACCCAAATCTATGATCAAATTTCAATTCCAGAAATTTGGTCAAAAGTGAAACTCTGTTGTGCAGTTTCACTAGGGTTTGTCTTAAAGGGGGTGAAAATAGCTTTGAATATCACAAACATTGTCATGCACACTTGTCTACCCAATGGAAATTAGAATCTATTATTAACTTTTAATTCTGAGAAATTGGTCAAAATTAAAACTCTGTGGTGTGGTTTCGCAAAGGTTGGGATTAAAGGGGGTGTAAATAACTCTAAACGTCGTGAAAGTTAGCATGCATGCTTTCCTATAAAATGGGCATCCAAATATACTATCAAATTTCAATTCCAATAAATTGGTCAAAAGTGAAACTCTTTCGTGTGGTTTCACTAGACTTGGGCTAAATGGCACTGAAATAGATCAAAACGTCACAAAAGTTGACGTTCACACTTGTCTGTCAAACAAGCATCCAAATCTACGATCAAATTTCAATTCCAAGAATTTGGTCAAATGTGGAAAATCTATCGTGCAATTTCTCTAGGTTTGGGATTAAATGGGGTCAAAATATCTCGAAACGTTGTGAAAGTTTGTGTGCAAGGTTGTTTTCTCAATGAGCACTCAAATTACGATCAAATTTCAATTCCAAGAAAGTGGTAAAAAATAAAACTACATCGTGCGGTTTCACTAGGGTTGGGTTAAATGCGGCAAAAATAGCTCGAAATGTCGTGAGAGTTGGCATGCATGTTTGTTTATCAAACAGGCATCCAAATCTATGATCAAATTTCAATTGAAAAAAAACGTCAAAAGTTAATCTCCGTTGTGCAGTTTTGCTAGGGTTGGGTTTAAAAGGGGGCAAAAATCACTTGAAACGTCACAAAAGTTGGCATGAAAGATTGAATATCAAACGGGCATTCAAATATACGATCAAATTTCAATTTTGAGAAATTTGTAAAATATGAAACTCCATGTGGTTTAGAAATGGTTGAGCTTGAAGGGGGTGAAGAAAACATAGAACGTCGCAAAAGTTGGCGTGCATGCTTATCTATCAAACGGGCATCCAAATTTATGAGCAATGTTCAATTCTAATAAGTTGGTCAAACCTAAAACTCTGTCGTGCAATTTTGCTATGGCCTGGCTTAAAGGAGGTGAAAATAGCTATAAACATATTGAAATTTGGCTGCGCACTCTTATCTACCAAATGGGCATCTAAATCTATAATCAAATTTTAATTCTGAGAAATTGGTCAAGAGTGAAACTCCGTCCTACAATTTCATAAGGTTGGGCTCAAAGGGGCTGAAAATAGCTTGAAACGTCATGAACATTGGCATGCACACTTCTCTATCAAATGGGCATCCAAATCTATGATCAAATTTCAATTCCTAAAAATTGGTCAAAAGTGAAACTCCATCATGTGTTTTTGCTAGGGTTGGCCTTAAAGGGAGTCCAAATAGCTCAGAACATTGCGAAATTTGGTGTGCATGCTTGAATATCAAACGGGGATCCAAGTATATGATCAAATTTCAATTCCAAGAAGTTGGTAAAAATTGAAACTCCGTCGTGTGGTTTCACTATATTTTGCCTTAAAGGAGGTGAAAATAGCTATGAAAATCACAAAAGTTGGTGTGCACGCTTGTCTACCAAAAGGGCATCTAAATCTATGTTCAAATTTTAATTCCAAGAAATTGGAAAAAAATTAAACTCTGTCCTATGGTTTTTCTAATGTTGGGATTAAAGGGGGTGAAAATGGCTCGGGACGTCATGAAAGATGGCATGCACGCTTGTCTATCAAATGGGAATCCAAATCTATGATAAAATTTCAATTTTGAGAGATTGGCCAATAGTGAAACTCCATCGTGCAGTTTTTACCGGTGCAAAATAGCTTGTAATTCAACAAAGATGTACATGCACGCTTATCTCTCAAATGCATACTAGAATGAACCTTAAATTTCAATTCCAAGAAAGTGGGCAACATGTAATGTTTTTTGCCCTAATTTGACCTAAATTGACTACAAACCAAAATAGATCAAAATCTAGCAAGAATAAGTGTGTGTGCTTATCTCTATGTAGGATATATATCTACTTTTAAATCTTATTTCTGACAAAGTGGGAAAATTGAAACTTATCTCTCAAATGGGTAACTAAATCTGCTTTGAAATTTCAATTCCAAAACTTAGTTTGACCAACCTGGAATGATGACTAAAATTGCTCCAAATTTGACAAAAATAAGTGTCCATTCTTACCTCTCGAATGGGTATCTAAATCTATTTTAAAATTTGAATTTTAAGAAATTGGGGAAGATGCAACATTTTAGGTCTTTGTTTGACTAAGTTTGACTGAAGTCCAAAATAGCTCACAATCCCAAAAAAATATACATGCAGGCTCATCTCTCAAATGGGTACCTAATTTCAACTTCGAGAAAGTCAAGAAAAATGCATCTTTTCAACCTTGGTTTGACCAACCTCGAATAAGGTCCAAAATAGCTCCAAGTCTCATAAAAATAGGTGTCCATGCATATCTCTCAAATGGGTATCTAAATCTACTTTAAAATTTGAATTTTGAGAAATTGGAAAAAATGCAACGTTTTAGGCATTCGTTTGACTAAGTTAAACTGAGGTCGAAGATAGTTCACAATCCCCAAAAAATATACATGCGGGATTATCTCTCAAATGGGTATGTAAATACACTTTCAAATTCTAATTTCGAGAAAGTCGAGAAAAGTGCATCTTGTAGAACTTTGTTTGACCAACATTAACTGAGGGATAAAATAACTCGAAATCTCACAAATATAATTTTGCACATTTATCTCTCAAATGGGTGTCTAAATATACTTTTAAATTTGAATTCTAAAAAATTCAAAAGAGTGCAACATTTTAGGCCTTGGTTTGACCAAGTTTGACAAAAGGTCCAAAATAGCTCAAAATCCTCCAAAAATCTGCAAGCATTCTTGTCTCTCAAATGGGTACCTGAATTCACTTTCAAATTTTTATTTTGAGAAGGTGAAAAAAAAAGTGCATCTCTTAAACCTTTTTTTGACAAATTGGGAAAAGTGAAACTTTTTAGGCCTTTGTTTGACCAAGTTTGGCTAAGGTCCAAAATAGCTCTAACATCCCCCAAAAATATTCTTACACTCTTATATGTGAATGGATACCTAAATCCACTTTCAAATTTCAATTCCAAAAAAGTCGACAAAACTGCATCCTTTCAACCTTGGTTTGACCAACCTTGAACAAGGGCCAAAATAACTCCAAATCTCATAAAAATAGGTGTCCATGGCTATCTTTGAAATGGGTATCTAAATCTACTTTAAAATTTGAATTTTGAGAAATTGGAAAAATTGCAATGTTTTAGGCCTTGGTTTGATGAAGTTTGACCGAGGTCCAAAGTGGCTCGCAATCCCCAAGAAATATACATGTAGGCTTATGTCTGAAATGGGTACCTAAATACAGTTTCAAATTTCAATTTCGAGAAAGTCAAGAAAAGTGCATTTCTTAGACCTTGGTTTGACAAACCTTAACTAAGGGCCAAAATGACTTGAAATATCACAAAAATATGTGTGCACTTTAATCTCTCAAATGGGTATCCAAATCTAATTTTACATTTGATTTCTTAGAAATTGGAAAAAGTGCAACCTTTTAGGCCTTGGTTTGACCAAGTTTAACTAAGGTCCAAAATAACTCAAAATCCCCTGAAAGTTTGTATGCATGGTTATCTCTCAAATGAGTACATAAATTCAATTTCAAATTTCAATTACCAGAAACTCAGAAAAATAGCATCTCTTAGAACTTTGCTTGACCAACCTTGAATAATGACCAAAATAGGTTGAAATCTCACAAAAAAGGTGTGCATGCTTGTCTCTCAATTGGGTATATAAATCTACTTTCAAATTTCAATTCTGACAAAGTGGGAAATATGCAATTTTTTAGGGATTGGTTTGACAAACCTTGACTAAGGGCCAAAATAGCTCAAAATATCACAAAACTAAACATGCACACTTATCTCTCAAACGTATGTGGAAATAAACGTATGTGAAAAAGTGCAACCTTTTAGGCCTTGGTTTGACAAAGTTTGATTGAGGCGCAAAATAGCTTGTAATCCAACAAACATGTACGCACATGCTTATCTTTCAAATGGGTATCAAAATCAACTTTAAATTTCAATTCAGAGAAAGTGAGAAACATGTAACTTTTTTTTCCTTGGTTTGACCAACGTTGACTACAAACCAAAATAGATCCAAATATAACAAGAATAAGTGTGCGTGCTTATCACTCGGTAGGATATCTATATCTACTTTTAAATTTTAATTGTAACAAATTGGGAAAAGTGAAAGTTATCTCTCAAATGGGTACCTAAATATTCTTTGAAACTTCAATTCCGAACCTTGGTTTGACTAACCTTGAATGAGGGAGAAAATAGCTGCAAATATGACAAAAATAGGTGTCCATTCTTACCTCTCGAATAGGTATCTAAATATACTTTAAAATTTGAATTTAAAGAAATTGGATAACATGCAATGTTTTAGGCCTTTGTTTGACTAAGTTTGATTGAGGTCCAAAATAGCTCACAGTCCCCAAAAGATCTACATGTGGGTTGATCTCTCAAATGGGTACCTAAATCCACTTTCAAATTTCAATTTCGAGAAAGTCAAGAAAAGTGCATATTTTCAACCTTGGTTTGACCAACCTTGAACAAGGGCCAAAATATCTACAAATCTCATCAAAATAGTTGTCCATCCTATCTCTCAAATGGGTATCTAAATCTAATTTATGATTTGAATTTTGAGAAATTGGAAAAAGTGCAACGTTTTAGGCCTTTGCTTGACTAAGTTTGAATGAGTTCCAAGATATCTCACAATCCCCAAAAACTCTACATGCAGGATTATGTCTCAAATGGGTACCTAAATCCACTTTCAAATTTCAATTTCGAGAAAGTCAAGAAAAGTGCATTATGTAGACCTTGGTTTGACCAATGTTAACTCAAGGATAAAATAACTTGAAATCTTGTACAAATATTTTTTTACTCCTATCTCTCAAATGGGTGTCTAAATATACTTTTAAACTTGAATTCTAAGTAATTCAAAATAGTGCAACATTTTAGGCCTTGGTTTGACCAAGTTTGACTAAGGTCCAAAATAGCTCGGAATCCCCCAAAAAACTGCATGCATTCTTGTCTCTCAAATGGGTACCTAAATTCACTTTCAAATTTTAATTTTGAGAAAGTAAAAAAAAAAAGTGCATTTCTTAGACCTTTGTTTGACAAATTGGGAAAAGTGAAACTTTTTAGGCCTTTGTTTGATCAAGTTTCGCTGAGTTCCAAAATAGCTCAAAAATCCCCCCCAAAATATACTTGCACTCTTATTTGTGAAATGGGTACGTAAATCAACTTTCAAATTTGAATTCCAAAAAAGTCGACAAAAGTGTATCTTTCAACCTTGGTTTGAACAACCTTGAACGATGGCCAAAATAGCTCCAAATATCACAAAAGTACGTGTCCATGCTTGTCTATCAAATGGGTATCTAAATCCACTTTAAATTTTGAATTTTGAGAAATTGGAAAAATTGCAACGTGTTAGGCCTTGGTATGAAAATATTTGATTGAGGTCCAAAATAGCTCGCATTCCCCAAAAAATATACTTGTAGGATTATCTCTTAAATGGGTACATAAATACACTTTCAAATTTGAATTTTGAGAAAGTCAAGAAAAGTGCATTTCTTAGACCTTGGTTTTACCAACCTTAACTAAGACCCAAAATAACTCAAAATGTCGCAAACATATGTGTGCACGCTAATATCTCAAATGGGTATCTAAATCTACTTTTACATTTTATTTCTATGAAATTAAAAAAAAGTGAAACCTTTTAGGCCTTGGTTTTACCAAGTTTGACTAAGGTCCAAAATAACTCGGAGTCCCTTAGAAGTTTGTATGCATGGTTATATCTCAAATGGGTACCTAAATTAACTTTCAAATTTTAATTACAAGAAAGTAAAAAAAGTATCATCTCTTAGACCTTTTCTTGACCAACCTTGAATAACAACCAAAATATCTCGAAATCTCACAAAAAAAGGTGTGCATGCTTGTCTCTCAAATGGGTATATAAATCTACTTCAGATTTCAATTATGAGAAAGTGGACAACATGCGACTTTTTAGGGATTGGTGTGACCAACCTTGACTACATGCCAAAATAGCTCAAAATATCACAAAAATAAATATCCACACTTATCTCTCAAACGCATGCCTAAATATACATTTAAATTTGAATTCTAAGAAGTTGCGAAAAACTATGATGTTGTAGGCCTTGTTTTGACAAAGTTTGATTGCGACGCGGTTTTCTAGGGTTGGGATTTAAGGGGGTCAAAAAATTAAACTACATTGTGCGGTTTGCTAGGGTTGGGATTAAAGGGGGTCAAAATAGCTTGAAACGTCATGAAAGTTGGTATGCATGCTTGTTTACCCAACGGGAATGAAAATATATTATCAAATTTCAATTTTGAGAAGTTGGTCAAAAAAGAAACTTCGTTGTGTGGTTTTGATAGGGTTTGGTTTAAAGGAGGTGGAAATATCTCTGAACATTGTGACAGTTGTTGTGCACTCTTATCTACCAAATGCGCATCTAAATCTATGATCAAATTTTTAATTCTGAGAAATTAGTCAAAAGTGAATCTCCCTTGTGTAGGTTTGCTAAGGTTGGGCTTAAAGGGGGTGAAAATAGCTCGAAACGTCAGAAAATTTTGCATGCATGCTTGTCTATGATATGGGCATCCAAATATATTATCGAGTTTCGATTCTAAAAAAATTCTCAAAAGTGAAACTATGTCATGTTGTTTCACTAGAGTTGGGCTTAAAGGGGGTCAAAATAGCTTGAAACATTGCAAAAGGTTGCATTCATTCTTGTTTATCCAATGGAAATCCAAATCTATCATCAAATTTCAATTTCAAGAATTTGGTCAAAATTGAAATTCCATCTTACGGTTTTGCTAGGGTGTGGCTTAAAGGAGCTGGAAATAGCTATGAATATCATGAAAGTTGGCGTGCACTCTTGTCTTCCAAATGTGCATCTAAATCTATGATCAAAGTTTAATTCTGAGAAATTGGTCAAAAGTGAAACTCTATCGTGCGGTTTCGCCAAGGTTGGGCTTAAAGGGGGTGGAAATAGCTCAGAACATCGTGAAAGTTGGCGTGCACACTTGTCTATCAAATGGGCATCGAAATCTATGATCAAATTTCAATTTCGAGAAATTGGTCAAAATTGAAACTCCATTGTGCATTTTCTCTAGGGTTGGGCTTAAAAGGAGTCCAAATAGCTCAAAACATTGCAAAAGTTGGCATGCACACTTGTCTATCAAATGAGCATGCAAATTGTTACGGAGAGAAACTTCCTATGGCTTGGGGGTACCACAATAGCCAGTATGACACCAGAAATCAATATTCTCCAATATGCAAGAGAAACCAAACATCTAACACTAAGGGATATAGAATCATACCTTATTCTGGATGGTTGAAGTAGATCCCCATTGAGCTTTTCCAATCATGCTTATATTGCAAATTTGCTCTCAACAACATCAAACAAGACAAGGGTGCTATATAATAATGTGTTAGACCTACTCTAGCATATATATTCAATCATGTATAAGCAAATAAATACATCCATGGATTCAATATTCATATTCAAAATGCACATGAATTGGATAGGAAAGATAATTCTATTAATAAATAAGAGATACAATAGTGACAACCTCTGTCAGCACTTGTGCGAACCAGAGAAACCGAGTCCTCCACCACTTCAATCCTCCATCTCTCAATAGCAAGCTCACAAAGAAAAGGAAATCTTGGGAAGAACACTATGTGCTCCAAGGGACAAAGGGATGCAGACTCAAGTATAAGCAAAATTGAGGCAACAATGGACTATAGTTTCCTTACTCTTCAATTTCGCCTCCTTCAATGTATCTAAGGGGTTCCTTATATAGCACTCCAAAGAGGAAATGGAGGGTCGAATCTGAGCATTCTCCAGGAATATGGAAGACCAGTAAATTTATTTGGACTCATATGAGGAAAACTCCAAAAAATATTTGTCTTTATGCACACATCCCGATGTACATGGGTTTGAGGTCAAAAGTTGTGTATACATGTGTGTATAGCTTTAAAAGTCACATATAGGTATAAACATGTGATTTTTGGGGATGATCTTGGAACATCAAAGTATAATATAAGTCCATGGGGTCCAAAGAGTCTACATAGGGACATGGAAGGAGATAAATATGTGATCAACTAGGTGTGGTAAAATCAGCTATAACACAAATCTATGATCAAATTTCAATTCTGAGAATTTGGTCAAAAGTGAAACTCCATCATGCAGTTTTGCTAAGGTTTGGATTAAAGGAGGTGAAAATAACTCTAAACATCATGAAACTTGGCATGCACTCTTATCTACCAAATGGGCATCTAAATCTATGGTAAAATTTTAATTTCGAGCAATTGGTCAAAAGTGAAACTTCGTCGTGTGCTTTCGCTAAGTTTGCACTTAAAGGGAGTGAAAATAGCTCAACACGTCATGAAAGTTGGCATGCACACTTGTTTATTGAGCGTGCACCCAAATATACTATCAAATTTCAATTCAGGGAAGTTGGTCAAAACTAAAACTTCATCGTGCAGTTTCACTAGGGTTTGGCTTAAAGGGGGTGAAAATAGCTCTGACTATCACAAAAGTTATTATGCACACTTGTCTACCCAATGGGAATCTAAATCTATGATTAATTTTTAATTCTGATAAATTGGTCAAAAGTTAAACTTCGTTGTATAGTTTCTCTAAGGTCAGGATTAAAGGGGGTGTAAATATCTCTAAACGTCATGAAATTTAGCATTCATGCTTGTTTATCAAACTAGCATCCAAATCTACGAACAAATTTTAATTCCAATAAATTGGTCAAAAGTGAAACTCTGTCGTGTGGTTTCAATAGACTTGGGATAAAAGGGGCTGAAATAGCTCAAAACGTCACAAAAGTTGACGTGCATGCTTGTCTGTCAAACAAAAATCCAAATCTATGATCAAATTTCAATTTTGGGAAATTGGTCAAATGTGAAAGTCTGTTGTGCAATTTCTATAGGGTTGGGATTAAATGGGGTCAAAATATCTCAAAACATCATTAAAGTTTGTTTGCAAGGTTGTTTTTTAAGCGTGTACTCAAATTACGATCAAATTTCAACTTCGAGAAACTGGTAAAAAATAAAACTGCATCGTGCAGTTTCACTAGGGTTGGGCTTAAAGGGGGAAAAAATAGCTTAGAATGTTGTTAGAGTTGGTGTGCATGTTTTTCTATCAAGCAGGCATCCAAATATATGATCAAATTTCAATTCAAGAAAATGTCAAAATTTAATCTCTGTTGTGCGGTTTCGCTAGGGATGGGCTTAAAAGGGGGTCAAAATCACTCAGAACATCACAAAAGTTGGCATGCATGCCCGTCTATAAAACGAGCATTCAAATCTACGATCAAATTTCAATTTTGAATTGGTAAAAAATGAAACTCCATCACGCAATTTTGCAAGGGTTGGGCTTAAAGGGCGTGAAAAAAACATAGAATGTCGCAAAAGTTGGTGTGCATGCTTGTCTCTCAAACAAGATTCCAAATCTATGATCAATGTTAAATTCTGAGAAGTTGGTCAAAACTAAAACTCCATCATGCGATTTTTCTATGACTTGGATTAAAGGATATGAAAATAGCTCTGAACAACGTGAAATTTGACACGCACTCTTATCTACCAAATGGGCATCTAAATCTATAATCAAATTTTAATTCTGAGAAATTGGTCAAAAGTGAAACTCCGTCGTGCGGTTTCACTAAGGTTGGGCTCAAAGGGGGTGAAAATAGCTCAAAACGTCACGAAAATTGGCATGCATGATTATCTATCAAATGGGCATCCAAATCTATGATCAAACTTCAATTCCTGAAAATTGGTCAAAAGTGAAACTCCTCGTGTGTTTTTTCCAGGGTTGGGCTTAAAGGGAGTCGAAATAGCTCAGAAATTGTGAAATTTGGTGTGCATGCTTGTCTATCAAACATGCATCCAAGTATATGATCAAATTTCAATTCCAAGAAGTTGGTAAAAAGTGAAACTCTGTCGTGCGGTTTTGCTACAGTTTGGCTTAAAGGAGGTGAAAATAGCTATGAAAATCATGAAAGTTGGCATCCACGCTTATCTACCAAATGTGCATCTAAATCTATAATAAAATTTCAATTCTGTTAAATTGGGAAAAGTGAAACTCTGTCATGCGATTTTGCTAAGGTTGGGCTTAAAGGGGGTAAAAATGGCTCGGGACGTCATGAAATATGGCATGCATGCTTCTCTATCAAATGGGCATCCAAATCTATGATCATATTTCAATTCTGAGAAATTGCCAATAGTGAAACGTTTTCATGTGGTTTCACAGGTGTAAAATAGCTTGTAATCCAACAAAAATGTACATGCACACTTATCTCTCAAATGGGTACCAGAATCAACCTTAAATTTCAATTCCGAGAAAGTGGGAAACATGTAATTTTTTTCCCCTGGTTTGACCAACATTAACTACAAACCAAAATATATCGAAATATAGAAAGAATAGGTTTCTGTGCTTATCTCTATGTAGGATATCTATATCTACTTTTAAATTTCAATTTTGATAAATTGGGAAAAGTGAAACTTATCTCTCAAATGGATAATTAAATCTGCTTTGAAATTCAATTCCGAACCTTGGTTTAACCAACCTTGAATGAGGACAAAAATAGCTCCAAATATAACAGAAATAGGTGTCCATTCTTACCTCTTGAATGGGTTTCTAAATCTACGCTAAAATTTGAATATTAAGAAATTTGGAAAAATGCAACGTTTTAGGCCTTTGTTTGACTAATTTTGACTGAAGTCCAAAATAGCTCACAATCCCCAAGAAATCTACATGCAGGCTGATCTCTCAAATGGGTACCTAAAGCCACTTTCAAATTTCAATTTCGAGAAAGTCAAGAAAAGTGCATCTTTTCAACCTTGGTTTGACCAACCTTGAATGAGGGACAAAATAGTTGCAAATCTCATGAAAATAGGTGTGCATGCTTATCTCTCAAATGGGTATCTAAATCTACTTTAAAATTTGAATTTTAAAAAATTGGAAAAATGCAACGTTTTAGGCCTTCATTTGACTAAGTTTGACTAAGGTCCAAGATAGCTCACAATCCCCAAAAAATATACATGCAGGATTATTTCTCAAATGGGTATGTAAATCCACTTTCAAATTTCAATTTCGAGAAAGTCAAGAAAAGTGCATCTTGTAGAACTTGGTTTGACCAATGTTAACTAAGGGATACAATAACTCAAAATATCACAAAAATATTTTTGCATGCTTATCTCTCAAATGGGTGTCTAAATATACTATTAAATTTAAATTCTAAAAAATTCAAAAGTGTGCAACATTTTAGGCCTTGGTTTGACCAAGTTTGACTAAGGTGCAAAATATATCGGAATCCCCCAAAAATATGCATGCATTCTTGTCTCTCAAATGGGTACCTTAATTCACTTTCAAATTTTAATTTTGAGAAAGAAAAAAAAGTGAATCTCTTAGACCTTTGTTTGAGAAATTGGGAAAAGTGAAACATTTTAGGCCTTTGTTTGACCAAGTTTAGCTAAGGTCCAAAATAGCTCGAAAATCCCCCAAAAATCTTCTTGCACTCTTATTTGTGAAATGGGTACCTAAATCCACTTTCAAATTTCAATTCCAAAAAAGTCAACAAAAATGCATCTTTTCAACCTTGGTTTGACCAACCTTGAATGAGGGCCAAAATAACTCTAAGTATCTTAAAAATAGGTTTCCATGCCTATATTTGAAATGGGTTTCTAAAGCTACTTTAAAATTTGAATTTTGAGAAATTGGAAAAATTGCAACGTTTTAGGCCTTGGTTTGACGAAGTTTGACCGAGGTCCAAAATGGCTCGCAATCCCCAAAAAATCTACATGTAGGATTATCTCTCAAATGGGTACCTAAATACAGTTTGAAATTTCAATTTCGAGAAAGTCAAGAAAAGTGAATTTCTTAGACCTTGGTTTAAACAACCTTAACTAAGGGCCAAAATGACTCAAAATCTCCCAAAAATATGTGTGCAGTCTTATCTCTCAAATGGGTATCTAAATCTACTTTTACATTTGATTTCTAACAATTTAGAAAAAAGTGCAACCTTTTAGGCCTTAGTTTGACCAAGTTTGACTAAGGTCCAAAATAGCTCGAAAGCCCAGAAACTTTGTATGGATGGTTATCACTCAAAATGGGTAACTAAATTCATTTTCAAATTTCAATTATGAGAAAGACAGAAAAATAACATCTCTTAGACCTTTGCTTGACCAACCTTGAATAACGACCAAAATAGCTTGAAATATCACATGCTTGTCTCTCAAATGGGTATATAAATCTACTTTCAAATTCCAATTCTGAGAAACTGGGAAACATGTGAAGTTTTTGCTTGGCCAACATTGACTAAGTGCCAAAATAGCTCAAAATCTCACAAAAATAAACATCCATACTTATCTCTAAAATGCATGCCTAAATCTACATTTGAATTTGAATTCTAATAAGTTGCGAAAAGTGCAACATTTTAGGCCTTAGTTTGACAAAGTTTGATTGAGGTGCAAAATAGATTGTAATACAACAAAAATGTGCGTGCACTCTTATCTCTCAAATGGGCACCAGAATCAACTTTAAATTTCAATTCAGCGAAAGTGGGAAACATGTAAATTTTTTTGCCTTGGTTTGACGAACATTAACTACAATAAAAAATAGATTGAAATATAACAAGAATAAGTGTGCATGCTTATCTCTCTGTAGGATATCTGTATCTACTTTTAAATTTTAATTCTAACAAATTGGGAAAAGTGAAACTTATCTCTCAAATGGGTACCTAAATCTGCTTTGAAATTTCAATTTCGAACCTTGGTTTGACCAACCTTGAATGAGGACGAAAATAGCCCCAAATCTGATAAAAATAGGTGTCAATTCGTACCTCTCGAATGGGTATCTAAATCTACTTTAAAACTTGAATTTTAAGAAATTGGGAAAAATGCAACGTTTTAGGCCCTTGTTTGACTAAGTTTGACTGAGGTCCAAAATAACTCACAATCCCCCAAAAATATACATGTGGGTTGATCTCTCAAATGGGTACCTAAATCCACTTTCAAATTTCAAATTTCAAGAAAGTCAAGAAAAGTGCATATTTTCAACCTTGGTTTGACCAAACAAGGGCCAAAATAGCTACAAATCTCATTAAAATAGGTGTCCATGCCTATCTCTCAAATGGGTATCTAAACTACTTTAAAATTTGAATTTTAAGAAATTGGAAAAAAGTGCAATGTTTTAGGCATTCGTTTGACTAAGTTTGAATGAGGTCCAAGATAGCTCACAATCCCCAAAAAATCTACATGTGGGATTATCTATGAAATGGGTACCTAAATCCACTTTCAAATTTCAATTTTGAGAAAGTAAAGAAAAGTGCATCTTGTAGACCTCGGTTTGACCAGCGTTAACTCAGTGATAAAATAGCTTGAAATATCGGAAAAATATTTTTGTACACTTATCTCTCAAATGGGTGTCTAAATATACTTTTAAATTTGAATTCTAAGTAATTCAAAATAGTGCAACATTTTAGTCCTTGGTTTGACCAAGTTTGACTAAGGTCCAAAATAGCTCGGAATCCTCCAAAAATATGCATGCATTCCTGTCTCTCAAATGGGCACCTAAATTCACTTTCAAATTTTAATTTTGAGAAAGTAAAAAAAAGTGCATCTCTTAGACCTTTGTTGACAAATTGGGAAAAGTGAAACTTTTTAGGCCTTTATTTGACCAAGTTTGGCTAAGGTCCGAAATAGCTTGAAAATCCCCCCAAAATCTACTTGCACTCTTATCTGTGAAATGGGTACCTAAATCCACTTTCAAATTACAATTCTGAAAAAGTCGACAAAAGTGCATATCCTTGGTTTGACCAACCTTGAACGAGGGCTAAAATAGCTCCAAATTGCATAAAAATACGCGTCCATGACTATCACTCAAATGGGTATCTAAATCCACTTTAAATTTTTAATTTTGAGAAATTCAAAAAATTGCAACGTTTTAGGCCTTGGTCCGAACAATGTTTGACTGAGGTCCAAAATAGCTCGCAATCCCCAAAAAATCTACCATGTAGGCCTATATCTAAAATGGGTACCTAAATACAATTTCAAATTTGAATTTCGAGAAAGTCAAGAAAAGTGCATTTCTTACACCTTGGTTTGACCAACCTTAACAAAGGCCCAAAATAAGTCAAAATACGCAAACATATGTGTGCACGCTTATCTCTCAAATGGGTATCAAAATCTACTTTTACATTTGATTTCTAAGAAATTGGAAAAAAGTGCAACCTTTTAGGCCTTGGTTTAGCCAAGTTTGACTAAGGTCCAAAATAGCTTGGAGTCCCCTAGAAGTTTGTATGCATGGTTATATCTTAAATGGGTACCTAAATTCACTTTCAAATTTCAATTACAATAAAGTAAAAAACGTAGCATCTTTGAGACCTTTTCTTGACCAACTTTGAATAATGACCAAAATAAATCGAAAGCTCACAAAAAAGGTGTGAATGCTTGTATCTCAAGTGTGTATATAAATCTACTTCAAATTTCAATTCTGAGAAAGTGGGCAACGTGAGAAATTTTAGGGATTGGATTGACCAACCTTGATTAAGGGCCAAAATAGCTTAAAATATCACAAAACTAAACATCCACACTTATCTCTCAAACGTGTGCCTAAATCTACATTTAAATTTGAATTCTAAGATGTTGCAAAAAAGTGCGACCTTTTAGGCCTTGGTTTGACAAAGTTTGATGGAGGTGAAAAATAACTTGTAATCCAACAAAAATGTACGTGCACGCTTATCTCTCAAATGGGTACCAGAATCAACTTTAAATTTCAATTTAGACAAAGTGGGCAACATGTAACTTTTTTTCCCTTGGTTTGACCAACATTGACTACAAACCAAAATAGATCGAAATCTAACAAGAATAAGTGTGCGTGTTTATCTCTCTGTACGATATCTATATCTACTTTTAAATTTTAATTCTAGCAAATTGGGAAAAGTGAAACTTATCTCTCAAATGGGTACCTAAATCTGCTTTGAAATTTCAATTGCGAACCTTGGTTTGACCAACCTTGAATGAGGACGAAAATAGCTCCAAATTTGACAAAAATAGGTGTCCATTCTTACCTCTCGAATTGGTATATAAATCTACTTTAAAATTTGATTTTAAAGAATTTGGGAAAAATGCAACATTTTAGGCCTTTGTTTGACTAAGTTTGACTGAGGTCCAAAATAGCTCACAATCCCCAAAAAATCTACATCTGGGATGATATCTCAAATGGGTACCTAAATCCACTTTCAAATTTCAATTTTGAGAAATTCAAGAAAAGTGCATCTTTTCAACCTTGGTTTGACCAACCTTGAACAAGGGCCAAAATAACTAGAAATCTCATCAAAATAGGTTTCCATGCCTATCTCTCAATTGGGTAGCTAAATCTACTTTAGAATTTGAATTTTTAGAAACTGGAAAAAATGCAACGTTTTAGGCCTTCGTTTGACTAAGTTTGACTAATGTCCAAGATAGCTCACAATCCCCAAAAATTCTACATGTGATATTATCTCTCAAATGGGTACCTAAATCCACTTTCAAATTTCAATTTCAAGAAAGTCAAGAAAAGTGCATCTTGTAGACCTTGGTTTGACCAACGTTAACTCAATGATAAAATAACTCCAAATCCAACAAAAATATTTTCGCATGCTTATCTCTCAAATGGTTGTCTAAATATACTTTTAAATTTGAATTCTAAGTAATTCAAAATAGTGCAAAATTTTAGTCCTTGGTTTGAACAAGTTTGAATAAGGTCCAAAATAGCTCGAAATCCCCCCAAACTTTGCATGCATTCTTGTCTCTCAAATGGGTACCTAAATTCACTTTCAAATTTTAATTTTGAGAAAGTAAAAAAAAATGCATCTCTTTGAACTTTGTTTGACAAATTGGGAAAAGTGAATCTTTTTAGGCCTTTGTTTGACCAAGTTTGGCTAAGGTCCAAAATAGCTCGAAAATCCCCCCAAAATCTACTTGCACTCTATTATGTGAAATGGGTACCTAAATCCAATTTCAAATTTCAATTCTGAAAAGTCGAAAAAAGTGCATCTTTTCAACCTTGGTTTGACCAACCTTGAACGAAGGCCAAAATAGCTCCAAATCTCATAAAAATACCTGTCCATGCCTATCTTTGAAATGGGTATCTAAATCTACTTTAAAATTTGAATTTTGAGAAATTGGAGAAAATGCAACGTTTTAGGCCTTCATTTGAGAAATTGGAAAAATTACAATGTTTTAGGCCTTGGTCTGACAATGTTTGAATGAGGTCCAAAATAGCTCGCAATCCCCAAAAAATGTACATGTAGGATTATGTCTCAAATGGGTACCTAAATACAGTTTCAATTTCCAATTTCGAGAAAGTCAAGAAAAATGCATTTCTTAAACCTTGGTTTGACCAACCTTAACTAAGGCCCAAAATAACTCGAAATACTGCAAACATATGTGTGCATGCTTATCTCTCATATTGGTATCTAAATCTACTTTTCCATTTGATTTTTAGGAAATTGAAAAAAAGTGCAACCTTTTATGCCTTGGTTTGACCAAGTTTGACTAAGGTCCAAAATAGCTCAGAGTCACCTAGAATTTTGTATGCATGGTTATATCTCAAATGGGTACTTAAATTCACTTTCAAATTTAAATTACAAGAAAGTAAAAAAAGTAGCATCTTTTAGACCTTTCTTTGACCAACTTTGAATAACGACCAAAATAGCTCAAAATCTCACAAAAAATAGTGTGCATGCTTGTCTCTCAAATGGGTATATAAATCTACTTCAAATTTAAATTCTAACAAAGTGGGCAACATGTGAATTTTTAGGGATTGGTTTTGACCAACCTTGACTATGAGCCAAAATAGCTCAAAATCTCACAAAACTAAACATCCACACTTTTCTCTCCAATGCATGCCTGAATCTACATTTAAATTTGAATTCTAAGAAGTTGCAAAAAAGTGTGATGTTGTAGGCCTTGGTTTGAGAAAGTTTGATTGCGGTGCAAAATAACTTGTAATTCAACAAAAATGTACGTGAACACTTATGGCCGAAATGGGTATGAGAATCAACTAAAAATTTCAATTATGAGAAAGTGGGAAACATGTAACTTTTTTCCCTTGGTTTGACCAACATTGACTACAAACCAAAATATAGCAAGAATAAGTGTGTATTGTTAAACTCTTTCAATCAGGTGCAATAAGCGGCAGATGTCGCTTAGGTATGTCTCCCATGCACTAGTGGAGTGATGAAAACATCCTAAGATAGGAAAATAGAGAATTAGACTATGTGGTCAAATGGAGGATTAATACTAATCCCAACAGAAACTTTGTCATGAGTTTTTGCTAGACTCTAGATTAAACGAGGGTGAAATAGCTCGAAAAGTTGTGAAAGTTGGCTTGCATGATTGTATGTTAAATGGGCATGCAAATCTATGATAAAATTTCAATTCCGAGAAATTGGTCAAAAGTGAAACTTAGTTGTGCAGTTTCGGTAGGTTTGGGCTTAAAGGGGGTCAAAATAGCTCAGAACGTCGTGAAAGCTGGTGTGCACACTTGTTTATCAAATGTGCATTTAATTCTAAAATTAAATTTCAATTCCAAGAAACTGGTCAAAATAAAACTACGTCGTGCTTTTTTTCTAGGGTTGGTCTTAAAGGGGGTTAAAATAGATCAAAACATCATGAAAGTTGGCGGGCATGGTTGTTTACTTGCATCCAAATATATTATCCAATTTCAATTCTGATAAGTTGGTCAAAAGTGAAACTCTGTCATGTGGTTTTGCTAGGGTTTGGCTTAAAGGAGGTAAAAAAGGCTTCGAACATCGTGAAAGTTGGCGTACACTCTTATCTACCAAATGCACATCTAAATCTATGATCAAATTTTAATTCTGATAAATTGGTCAAAAGTGAAACCCCATTGTGCGGTTTTTCTAAGGTTGGGCTTAAAGGGGGTGAAAATAGATCAAAACGTCATGAAAGTTTGTGTGCATGCTTATCTATCAAACATGCATCCAAATCTATGTGTTAGCACTGGAATTGAACCAAAGGTTGTGGAAGGATCATTCCCAGGTAACGACAGTTTCGCTTTAGACTGTGCTTATAGCCCAGCATAGCTAGAGAGGGATCTCTCGTTTACTTACCAAATTTTCTCACGCAAGATATTTAATTGAGAATGGTTAGGAGGTCAGATTCCTGAATGGGGCAGGTATGTTCTTATAAGGTGTAGGTGGGACGATTAGAGAGGGGGACCATTGGGAAATGGAGTCGATATTTTTGGTATGGAACATGTTGCAAGAGGTAAATAATTGTGGAAATTTATGGACAGAGGCAAGGTAGCCTCCCATATTTCAATCAGGAGATATTTAGGAGGTGACTAGTGGATGAGAGGAAATAGTCCATCATGCAGAGCATTTATAGGATGAATTCTGTGTGAATTTAGAAGAAATTGTTTAAAAATGTTTGAAACAAAGGGCTGAGAGCATACAGGATGAATTTTGACCCTTATATACTACTGTCCAAACATGAAAGCAAATAACAAATTGGAATGAAAAATAGGATAAACATTCACGTAAGGAGGTTACATATTGAAAGAAAAGACGACGTAGGAATCTCTGCCTTGAAGAATTATCCTTCGTCTACAATTTTATTCACATCACGGAGAGCCAGAAAAAAATTACAATGGAGAGCCTCGACCCTTGAAAGTTTCCCAACCAACCCCTATCTCCCTCTACCGGGAGCATATTTATACTATTTTCGACCTGAGACTAATCCTTGAAACAAAACCTAGAAACTGTTTTCAGTCACAATCAGACACTTATAGTTTAGAGTGTGGTACTATTGCCATGATTTAAAAATATTAGAATACATTATGGAATTTCTACACATGGTAATTGGACTGACAACGCATATTTTTCTTCATTTAGGTAACTTGGTATGAAAATGATGATTATATCTCTTACTGGTGGTCTGTTGCTTACTTGGACTACTCCTAACATGTCTTTCTGCTTCCTTTGGCCGGCCCGCCTTCTTCAAACTGTGGTTCTCAAAGGCTGACAAGAAATCCTGTGCTCAGCCATTTTCCCATCTCCTCTTTCATTTGGTAATGTTGTTAAAGGAGGAGACTGGAAAAAGGGTGGCCATGCATTTGATGATGATAAGCCTCCAGAGTGGCTTATCATTCTTGTACTTCTTTCTACCTCTGATGAGGAGGGTTCTCTTGCAGGCCATGCCATTGGGTGTGTATTTTACCTCCTCCTTTCCCAACCTTCTCTGCATCCCCTCCCTCTCTGGGTAACACTGTTTGACATGGGGTATGGAAGAAGAGTCATATTTCTTCTGGCTAAGGAAAGCCCTTGCACTGGCTTGTCATTCTTGTACTCCTCACCTTCTTTGAGGTGGGATCTCCCATAGGAAATACGGTGGAGTGTACCTCCACCAGCCCCATCACCTTTGGCAAGTGGAATTCACAAATAGGGTAGTGCAGGCATTGGACCCCTGGTGCTCCAACCCAAACAACTACTCCCATAGAGCGCATCCTAGGATTGTCTTCTTATGCAGATGCTTTGGAGGTAGCGATGGCATCAGGGGCTCTTGGAAAAAAACCCACATGAAATGAGTGTCTAGGCAATGCACCACTAGAGGTGTGGGCATCTGAAGATAGGTACATCTCTCAAAATTATTCACATCTACGCCCCGATGGCTGGTGTCATCCTTGGTATGGAAAACCAAGGCGATGGGTAAGTGTAGAAAAAGACTCACCAACCATCAATACACCCAGATGGACAATATTTTCGAACCAAATTGCCATTTCCAACTTCTCTAACTTCTATGGACTCGCAACAAAATGAAACCTTGGGCTCTCAAAGTATGCTAGCTCATTCCTGGTATTACAAAGGATTTGGAGGATGGCATTATATATATAAGGCTGAGGGATTGGACTTTACAATGACCGGCCAGCATTCCCGCACATTCTTTCATTGAGTGTCTCAGTGCTAACATGTGTGAGGGCATGAGCTGAGTGATCTTTTACCTACTGGAGATCTAGTCACGTTGCTTCATCGGTTGTGACACCTTACTATTTGCTGTGGGAAAGATTTTCGGGTGTCACCTTGTGTAGTCGACCCCATGTTGTAATGCACATGGAGTGAACGTTCTCACACTCCCTTGATCCTATGATGTAGGAAGCAGAATGGTCTCCCCCTTCGCGCTTTCCTTGCCCCATGTGAAGAGTGGATTTTCCGGTTACTTCCTTACTTCCGCATGCCAAAACCACATGGAGGATGTCCGTCTTTAGGTGATATGGATCCGCCACAAGGATGATTTCTCATGTACGCATGCCACAAATGGTGTCCAAGGAATCAATTAATATTCTGAGAGGAAAATCATGTGTGCAAACATCCTCTCTACTATCAAATATTCCCTGGATGTGATACCTACAGCCTTGAGACTCTCTCAACCCTTCGATTTGGGCGCCTTTCATATCCGTCGTCCACGTTTCTTTAAAATTTAGCTGCCGATTCATGATCATCCTTCATCGGGATCATCCGATCATGTGCACGTTAACATTTGGCCAATATTCCCTTGTCTAATCGAGAAATCACTTTCAAGTTGCGAAATCCTCCACATCCATTGATCAATCCAGACCCTTCTTCGTGACCGTTGATCTTTGCAGCTAGTACCACTTTTCACAATTTGGAATCGTGACTTTATCCATGCTAGTTCGAAATGTGAAATCATATATGGTCATAGATATACTCATACTCTTATCTCCACTGTCAGATGCCTCCATCCTCTAATGCATTTCGCGATTTAGAAAAGTTACCTCTTCCGTGCATGTTTTCCCAGTGGAATCGTCTTAGGTCATCGATCGGGCTTCGCCTTGATCTTGACCTTTCATCGTTTATCCCATTTAACAGGCATTGTGAAGACCAAACTTAAATATTTCCTCACATCTTCAGTCTATGTAACCACACT
Source organism: Pseudotsuga menziesii (assembly GCA_001517045.1). Lineage (NCBI taxonomy): Eukaryota > Viridiplantae > Streptophyta > Pinopsida > Pinales > Pinaceae > Pseudotsuga > Pseudotsuga menziesii. Next base: position 160,429 of record LPNX010346787.1, read on the forward strand.
CTATCATCGATCTTCTTCATTGTGGATCTGGATCGTTGATCTACGACGCCCCTTTATCTCATTTTGGCTGCTGGATGTCTTGACCTTTGGAAGGATCTACCTTCATAGATCAAGATCTCTTCTCCATCTAATGTTCATAGCCAATGGAAGCAGTTGATTGGATAACCTGAGGGGTTCTTGTATAATTTTTCATTGAATAGGACCCTTTTCGAATCCTTCCAAGCCCATAACTCGACAGTTTCTAACAGAGTGCTAAAAACTGGCTCCATGAGGGATGATATCTTCTCAGTGAGGTAGAAAAGAACCCCGTAGACCAAGTTCCAAATACATTGGGTTGCCCCCAATCCTTCTTTCAAATCCTTCAATATGCTCAGAGCTACCACTGTAACAAATTTATGTCAATTTGCAAATTATGCTCTTAACCATACTCTAAAACTGAGAATAGTTGTGACTGCAAACCTGTACTTACAATCGAAAATGAAAACAAGTGAACAACACTGAAGGAAATGCTCGATAGAACTTGAGATTATTTGTACCTACCTACTCTACCTAATTAAGCATACATGCCTAATCAAGTGAATTCTAAATTCCAATGAAGCCAATCAAGCAACTTATCTAATAAATTTGTTTCCTTTTCATGCTTGATTAATAATAGAGATGAAATACATAATGGAAGAAGGCTATAACAAATAAACTGATCTTTATAGCAGAGATATAACTAGTCATTACCATTACCCATCCTTTCCATGTACTTTTACATGGGGTTATAGAAAGCATGACAACCTCCAGCATGTTCTGTCCTTTGTTTATCATGGGAAAGTTGTCCAAAACGCCCTTCCTCTGGTGATCTGTCAAACTAATATTTGAAAGATCTTTGAAAGGGATTCCCATGATTTTTTTCAAATGAAATATCCACCCTTTCATTCAAAACTTCTAAATCTAGAACCTCACCTTCCTTATATGCCTCAGCATGGAGATCATGTTTTTCTTCGACAGAATCGAGCAAGCACAATCCTTCTTTATGGGGTGATATTACTGAAGGTGAAAAGTCAAAAAAGGAATTTATTCGAGAATCATTACCTCCTTATTTGTGACCCAATGCCTCATCACAAAATCCTGATGTATCTATAAGCTGAGAGGGACTGCATGACTGTTCCTCTTTATCATCTTCTATATCAAACAAGTATATGGAATGCACCATATCCTCTAACTTCTATCTCTGCTTATAGGATTTAAGTCTGTGCCTTATTAATTCAAATGAGGAATAACACAAGGGTAGACTGTCACCTTCAGCACACTTATTATCCTTTCCTATCTTAGCCCTCTGACTTTGGATTGTAGCTTGATTTTCTCCACTAGTAGACCTTGGTTCTATAGCTGGCTCTTCAGGTATAACCTCCAGGTACTCCTCCTCATACTCTTCGTACAAGGGTATACCGAAATCCCTTTTAAAATCATCATTAATGGATTCGATGCTAAGCAGATTGCAAGCTTCAGAAAATAAAATGGCAGAACCATCCGCTTCTATATTAGGTTGATCATTTTCGTGTCTAGTATGGGAAAGATTTAGTCGAACATGTACTATCCCCTTTTGTTTATGTGGCCCAATCAATTTTAATGTATCTTTTATTTCACCACCATTGTCTTGACCTAACAATTTTTGGTACATCTGAAGGTTTTCTTCAACTTCCAAACAATTGGTAAACATGTGCTGTAGAGTGGTTGATTTTCTTTCCAAAAGAAGTAATGACAGTTCAGGAGGAAAAGTAGTTGCATAATAGATTTTGGAAGCATTTTCAAGAGGTTGGACTTCCTTTGCCATGTTATAATAAAATCTTGCAAATCTTCTGTTAAAACGTGGTTAAAACTAGACATGGTTTCACTCTCTTGCCTCTTTAGGGAATAAAATTCTGAAAGTATTTGGTCCAATGGCCTTCTCTGACCCCAAAATTTCAAAAAGGTGCAAGAAAACTCTTCCCTCGTACTGATGGACTTAGGCCGCAAGTGTTTGAACCATTCTTTAGCATCTCCTTGCAAGGATTGGGAAAAATCCCTCATGCAAACATCATCATGTTCTATTTCAAAAAGGTTAAAGAAATGTTCAAAAGCTTGTACATGTTTCTCAACAGTGAGGTCTTTGGATTCTCCATCAAATTTGGGTAGGTACTTATAATGCTTTGCCGAAAAATCATGGAGGATAGGAGGCAATTTTAGTGTCTTGTATCGGCTTGGAATACTAGGAGAGACCAGGTTAAGTGAAATAGATATGTTACCAATTGTGGTTTCATGAGGTTCATAGGGGTGACCTTTGATGTCATGATTTTCAGGTGAAATATCTTGGTCAAAATCAAATGTACAAGATGATGCAATGCTTTCAGTTTGTAAAGAAGGATATACAGGAATATATTCATAGATCTGTTCCAAACGAAATGAACCATGGAAGGCTGTTTTGATAAATTTAGGAAAAGATAAGAACAAACTTACAAGGCAAGACAAGGTGTCTTGGAAGGAATGAAAACTCGAGTATCTTATCCTTTCACCATGCATTTTCAGGCTTCACAGCGAGCTCATTTTCCTAGCAGAGTCTGCCATTTCTTTTTGAAAATTTTATTTTTGGGTCATACCACCAGTGGAGTCGCTGAAGTCTGAATCCTTTGAGAGTGGAGTCACCAGGTGAAAAGTGCACAACCTTCTTGATTTCTTATTGTTGTTCACCATCAACAACCAAATCTGAAATTATGTTGTTCATATCTAGGGATGATCTTCAATCTCATCCCTGACAATGGCACCAGTTTGTTAGCACTAGAATTGAACCAAAGGTCGCAGAAGGCTCGTTCCTAGGTAACAATAGAACCACTTTAGACTGTGCTTTTGGCCCAGCACAGTCAGAGAAGGATCTCTCATTTACTTACCAAATTTTCTCACGCAAGATATTCAATCGAGAACAATCAAGAGGTTAGATTCCTGAATGGGGCGGTATGTTGTTATAAGGTGTAGGTGGGACGATCAGAGAGGGGGACCATTGGGCAATGGAGTCAATAGTCCTGGTATGGAACATGTTATAGGAGGTAAATAATTGTGGAAATTTACGGACAGAGGCAAGGTAGGCTCCCATATTTCAATCAGGAGATATTTAGCTGGTGACTAGTGGATGAGAGGAAACAGTCCATCACACAGAGCATTTACAGGATGAATTCTACATGAATTTAGAATAATTTGTTTAAAAATGTTTGAAACAAAGGGCCAAGAGAATACAAGATGAATTCTAACCCTTATACACTACTGTCCAAACATGAAACCAAATAACAAACTGTAATGAAAGACAGGATAAACATTCACATAAGGAGGTTACATATTGAAAGAAAAGATGACGCAAGAATCTCTTCCATGAAGAATTATCCTTCCTTTGCAATTTTATTCACATCACAGAGAGCCAAAACAAATTACAATGGAGATCCTTGGCCCTTGAAAGTTTCCCAACCAACCCCTATCTCCTTCTACTGAGAGTATATTTATACTATTTTAGACCTGAGACTAATCCCTGAAACAAAACCTAGAAACTGTTTTCAGTCACAATCAAACACTAACAGTTTAGAGTATGGTACCATTTCCATGATTTACAAATATTAGCAGACATTATGGAATTGTCGCGCATGGTAATTGGACTGACAACACATAGTTTTCTTCATTCAGGTAACTTGGTATGAAAAGAATCGTTATATCGCTTGTTGATGGTTTGTTGCTGAATCGGACCACTCTTGACGTGTCTTTCTGCTTCCTTTGATGGAACTTCCTTCTTTAAACCGTGGTGCTCAAAGGCTGACAAGAAAACCTGTGCTCTAGTGCTCAACCATTTTACCAGCTCCTCTTTCATTTGGTGACGTCGTTATAGGAGGGGACTCAAAAAAGGGTGGCCATGTATTTGATGATGATAAGCCTCTGGAGTGGCTTATCATTCTTGTACTACTTTCTACCTATGATGAGGAGGGTTCTCTTCCAGGCCACATCGCTAGGTGTTTATTTGACCTCCTCCTTGCCCAACCTTCTCTGTAGCCCCTCCCTCTTTGGGTAACACTGTTAGACATGGGGTCTTGAAGAAGGGTCGTATTGCTTCTGGCCAAGGCAAGCTCTTGTATTGGCTTGTCATTCTTGTACTCCTCACCTTCTGTTAAGTGGGCTCTCCCATAGGAAATATGGTGGAGTGTACCTCTAGCAACCCCATCAACCTTGGCAAGTGGAATTCACAAATAGGGCGGTGAAGGCATTGGACCCACGGTGCTCCAACCCAAACAACTGCTCCCACAGAGTGGAGCCTAGGACTGTCTTCTTGTGTGGATGCTTTGGAGGCATTAATGGCATCAAGGGCTCTTTGAAAAACACACCCATGGGAAATGAGTGTCTAGGAAATGCATCACTGGAGGTGTGGGCATCTGAAGACCGGTACATCTTTCAAAATTTTTCACATCTACGCCTTGATGGCTGGTGTCATCCTTGGTATGGAAAACCAAGGTGATGGGTAAGTGTATCAAAAGACTCACCAACCATCAATACACCTAGATGGACAAGATTTTAGAACAAAATTTCCATTTCCAACTTCTCAAACTTCTATGGAATCGCAACAAAATGAAACCTCGGGCTCTAAAAGTATGCTAGCTCATTCCTGATATTACAAAGGATTTGGAAGATGGTGTTATATATATAAGGCTGAGGGACTGGAATCTACAATGACCGATCATCATTCCTGCACATTCCTTCATCGAGTGTCTCGGTGCTGACATGTGTGATGGCATGAGCTGAGTGATATTTTACCTACTAGAGATCTAGTCACGTTGCTTCATCGGCTGTGACACCTTACTATTTGATGCAGGAAAGATTTTCGGGTGTCACCCTGTGTAGTCAACCCCATGCTACAAATCACATGGAGAGGACGTTCTCACACTCCCTTGATCCTATGATGTAGGAAAAAAAATGGTCTCCCCCTTTGCGCTTGCCTTACCCCATATGAAAAGCAGATTCATTGGTTACTTCCTTACTTTCACATGCCAAACCACATGGAGGCTTCCTGTCTTTAGGTGATATGGCTCAGCCACAAGGATGATTTCTCCTGTACACATGCTACAAATGGCGTCCAGGGAATCAATTAATCTGCTAGAGGAAAATCATGTGTGCGAATTTCCCCTCTACTATCAGATCTACCCTGGATGTGATACCTATAGCCTTGAGACTCTCTCGACCCTTCGATTTGGGTGCCTTTAACATCTGTCATCCATGTTTCTTTAAACTTCTGCCACCGATTCATGATCATCCTTCATCAGGACTATCCGATCATGTGCACGTTAATATTTGGCCAATCTTCCCTTGTCTAATCGAGCGAGCACTTTCAAGTTGTGAAATCCTCCAAGTCTACTGATCAATCTAGAACATTCTTCATGACCGTTGATCTTTGCAACCAGTTCCACTTTTGTGATTTGGAATCGTGACTTTATTCGTGCTAGTTTGGAATGTGAAATCATCTATGGCCATATATCTGTTCATACTCTTATCTCCGCCATCAAATGCCTCTGTCCTTTAATCCATTTTGTGATTTGGAAAATCTCCCTCTTCCACGCACGTTTGCAGAGCAGAATTGTCTCAAGATGTTGATCAGGCTTCGCCTTGATCTCAACCTTTCATCATTTATCCCCTTTAATAGGCATTGTGAAGACCAAAATTAAATATTTCCTCACATATTTGGCCTATGGAACCATGCTCTATCGTTGATCTTCTCCATTGTGAATCTGGATCGTTGATCTATAATGCCTCTTTACCTCATTTTGGCTGCTGCATGTCTTGACCTTTGGAAGGATCTACCTCCGTAGATCGAGATCTCTTCTCCATCTGATAGTCATAGCTGAAGGAAGCTGTCGATTGGATAACCTGAGGGGTGTTGGTTGTGGAGCATAATCTTCCAGATCTAGAGTTATTATTTAGTTGTGATTGTAACCCAGGAGTACTGTACACTCATTCCCCCTGCCTTGAGGTTAGGGGGCAGAGCCCCCGAGAATTTTTTTTGGGATGTGTGTTGGCCAACAGTATTGTGGAACCATGGTATTGGGTTAACCCTAGAAGTTTCCCATTGTATTTCCCCTATAAAAGAAAGCATTGTAAAATGACTGACTATGGTATTGTATTGTATTGGAAGAGAGACTGTGAGAGTGTGAAGAGGAAGTGTAGCGGTTTTGCTGTAGGGTGTATCCCTTCGCCTTTTTAGAATGTAATAAAAGGATTGGAAATTTCTTTGTGGATGTAGCCCATTGTTTGGGTGAACCACGTTAAATATGTGTCTCTCTGTAATGTTTTAATGTGTTTTGCATCTTGTTTATTGATTTAACTGTATATCTGTTATTGCTCTGTGGTCTTGTTTTCTAACAATTGGTATCAGAGCCAAAAGGTCTATTTGGTTGGTAAACTCGCAAGAAAGAAGGGTTCCTAGTTCGAGTGGGAGCAATGGTGGAAGAAGGAAATTTTAGGGTCGAGAAATTTAATGGCCAAAACTAGCAGTTATGGAAGATGCAAATGGAGGACTATCTGTACCTGCCGTTGGGCGAAAAAGAAAAACAACCAATGACTATGAAGGATGAAGAATGGGAGGTTCTTGATAGAAAGGCACTGGGAACAATATGGTTGTTCCTGGTTTCGTCATTGGCCTTCAATATTTCGAAAGAAAAAACAACAGAGGGTGTGATGAGCGCATTGAGTAAGCTCTACAAAAAATCCTCAGCTTCTAACAAGGTATTTTTAATGAAGCGTTTATTTAATATGAATATGTCGGAAGGTGGATCTATTGCTGACCATTTAAATGAGTTTAATACACGTACCAGGTAGTTAAGTTCTGTAAAAGTGAACTTTGATAATGAGGTTAGGGATCTTCTAATATTTTGCTCATTGCCAGAAAGCTAGAATAGCTTGGTCATGGTTGTAAGTAACTCTGTCCCTAGTTCAAACACTCTTAAATTTGATGATGTTGTTGGTGTTATTCTTAGTGAGGAAATGTGAAGAGAAAGCACAGGTGAGACATCAGGTAATGCATTGACCATGGAGAGCAGAGGGAGACAAAATGAGAGAGGAAGGAGCCCAGGAAATTGCGGCAAGTATAAAAAGGGAAGATCCAAGTCCATATTCAGAAAAATAGAGTGTTGGAACTATGGTAAGAAAGGACATCTGAAGAAAGACTGCAGAGCTCCAAAGAAAAAAGGAGACAGACAGCAAGAGACTACTCAGGGAGTGAATGTAGCAGGTGATGTGTTACAAGATGCTTTGATTCTTGCATTAGATAATACTAGTGATTACTAGATAGTAGATTCAGGGGCTTCATGTCATGCAACACCCCATAGGAAATTCTTTCATGATTATGTTCAAGGTGATTTTGGGCATGTGCTATTGGGGGATGATGAGCCATGTAAAATTGTTGGAAAGGGTAAGTTACAGATTAAGTTAAATAATGGAAGTGAATGGCTGCTAAAGGATGTAAGGCACATTCCTACTATGAAAAGAAATCTGATCTCAACAAGGAAGTTGGGAGACAACGTTTTTTTGTCTACGTTTGGAGTAATGTGGTGGAATATCACTAAGGATCAATGGTAATTGCAAAAGGAGATAGGGTAGGTACATTATATTTATGTCCTCATAATACTGATTATTCTATCTCTGTAGCTTCCACAGAAACATGTGCAGCGTTGTGGCATCATAGGCTTGGCCACATGAGTGAGAAGGGGATGCAGATTCTCCACTCAAGGAAACTGCTTCCTGATCTGAAGCAGGTAAGTTTGGAATTCTGTGAGAACTGTGTTTATGGAAAATAGAAGAGAGTTATATTTCTCAAGGTTGGGAAACAAAATAAGAGTGAAAAGTTAGAGCTTGTCCATACAGATGTATGGGGACTAGCTCAGGTACAATCTCTTGGTGGCTCTCGTTATTATGTTACTTTTATTTATGATGCAACTAGAAAAACATGGGTTTATTGCATTAGACAGAAATATGATGTGTTTGATACTTTTAAGAAGTGGAAAGATTTGGCTAAGAATGAGACAGGAAAAAGGTTGAAATGTCTCAGATCTGATAATGGAGGCGAGTATTGCAGCAAGGAGTTTGACAGTTACTGTTCACATAATGGGATTCACAGAGAGAAGACAGTCCCTGGAACACCCCAAGAGAATGGTGTGTCAGAAAGGATAAACAGAACGATCATGGAGCGCGCAAGGTGTATGAGATTGCATGCAAGGTCACCCTTACAGTTTTGGGCTGATGCTATAAACACTGCTATTTATTTAATAAACAGAGGGCCTTCAAGCGCTTTGGATGGTGGCATTCCAGAGGAGGCATGGAAAGGTAAACAGGTAAAATACTCATTTTTGAAAACTTTTGGTTGTGAAGCATTTGTCCATATTGATAAATACGATAGAACAAATCTTGAGGCTAAATCCAAGAAATGTACCTTTATTGGATACAGGGTTGATGATTTTAGTTATCGCTTATGGGATTTTAAAAATCACAAAATCATTAAGAGTAGAGATGTAGTATTCAATGAAAAGGTCATGTACAAAGATCAGTTGCAGGGAAAGAAAGAAGAAAAGAAAAACACAGAGTACACATTGCTTGATGAAATCAAAGAAAATGAAGTTCCAAAAGCACCAAAAAAATCAAGAGCAACAGCAGGTACCTAAAACTCCTGCAACTGTAAGAAAGTCTACCAAGTTAAGTAGACCCCCTGAATGATTTTCTCCTTCACTGTATTATTTATTGATGACTGATTTTGGTGAACCAGAATGTTTTGAAAAAGCAATGCAGGTAGAAACGAGAAAGAAGTGGGAGCAAGGCATGGGTGAGGAGATGGACTCATTGGTAAGAAACCAGACTTGGGATCTAGTTAAGTTGTCTGCAGAAAAAAGGGCATTGCAGAATAAATGGGTTTACAGGTTGAAGGAAGAAGATGGAGGAAAGAAGTAGTACAAGGATAGACTTGTTGTAAAGGGGTTTGCACAAAAGAAAGGTATAGACTTCCATGAAATATTTTCTCCCATTGTTAAAATGAATTCAATTATAACTATTTTAAGTCTAGTGGTGGTAGAAGATTTGCATATTGAACAGTTAGATGTAAAATCATCCTTTCTCCATGGGGATTTGGAGGAAGAGATTTATATGCAGCAACCACAAGGGTATGAGGTCAAAGGGAAGGAGAATTTGGTTTCAAGCTTGAAGAAGAGCTTGTATGGCCTGAAGCAAGCTCGAAGGCAGTGGTATTTAAAATTTGATAAGTTTATGACAAAGCAAGGTTATGATAGATGTCATTTTGACCACTATGTTTATTTCAAGAGGCTAGATAACGGAAGATATATTATTTTGTTATTGTATGTGGATGACATGCTTGTTGTAGGTTCTAACATGCAGGATATAAATGTGCTCAAAATAAAACTAGCTAAATCATTTGCAATGAAGGATTTGGGTGCTGCAAAGCAAATCCTTGGTATGAGAAAAACAAGAGATAGGAAAAATTGCAAATTGACGTTGTCTCAAGGTGAGTACATAGAAAAGGTGTTGCAAAGGTTTAGAATGCAGAATGAAAAACCAGTCAGTACACCTTTGGCCAGCCATTTCAAACTAAGCAAGGACCTGTGTCCAGAGACATAGGAAGAGATAGATTACATGTCCAAGATTCATTATTCATCAGCGGCTGGGAGCTTGATGTATGCCATGGTGTGCACAAGACCAGATATTGAACATGCAGTGGGAGTTGTGAGCAGGTATATGAATAATCCAGGTAAAGAGAATTGGAAATCAGTACAGTGGATTCTCAGGTATTTGAGAGGTACCACTTCTCATGCATTATGTTTTGGAGGTTCAGACACTGTTTAATAGGGATATGTTGATGTAGATATGGCCGGTGATAAAGACAGTAGGAGGAAAACCACAGAGTATGTGTTTACTGTAGGTGGAACAACAGTAAGTTGTATTTCAAAATTGTAAGAGGTTGTTGTACTTTCAACAACAGAAGAAGAGTATGTTGCTGCTACAGAGGCTAGTAAGGAGATGATTTGGCTACAGAGGTTCATGGAAGAATTGGGTAAGAAGTAGGAGAACCGTAGGCTGTATAGTGACAACCAAAGTGCCATTCATCTTGCAAAGAACTCAGCCTTTCATTCGAGGACTAAACATATACAACTAAAATACCACTTCATAAGATTTGTTCTAGATGAAGAATTGTTAAAACTAGAAAAGATACACACTAGCCAGAATCCTATATACATGTTGACAAAGGGAGTAACCAGAGAGAAATTGATTTCCTGCTCATTTTCTATTGGCCTTCAAGCATGAAGGTGAAAAGAATAAATTTTCCAAGTCCAAGGTCCAGAGCATAGTCCATCAAGTGCAGTAGTGGTGGAGTTGTTGTGATTAGTATCCAAGGGGGATATTGTTGGTTGTGGAGCCTAATCTTCCAGATCTAGAGATATTATTCAGTTGTGATTGTAACCCAGGAGTACTGTACACTCATTCCCCCTGCCTTGGGGTTCGGGGATGTGTTTTGGACAACAATATTGCGGAGCCATGGTATTCGGTTAACCCCCGAATTTTCCCATTGTATTTCCCCTATAAAAGAAAGCATTTTAAAACGACTGAGTATGGTATTGTATTGTATTGGAAGAGAGACTATGAGAGCGTGAAGAGGAAGTGTAGCGGTTTTGCTACAAGGTGTATCTCTTCATCTTTCTAGATTGTAATAAAAGGACTGGAAATTTCTTTGTGGATGTAGCCCATCGTTTGGGTGAACCATGTTTTATCTGTGTCTCTCTGTAATGTTTTAATGTGTTTTGCATCTTGTTTATTGATTTAATTGTATATCTGTTATTGCTCTACGGTCCTATTTTCTAACAAGGGGTGCTTGTATAATTCTTCATTGAATAGGACCCTTTTCAAATCCTTCCAAGCCCATAACTCAATAGTTTCAAATGGAGTGCTAACACTATGATCAAATTTCAATTCTAAGAAATTCCTCAAAAGTGAAACTCCGTCATGCGGTTTCGCTAGGGTTGGGCTTAAAGGGGTCAAATTAGCTCAAAATGTTGCGAAAGTTGACTTGCATGCTTTTTTATCCAATGGGAATCCAAATCTATGATCAAATTTCAATTCCAAGAAGTTGGTCAAAAGTGCAATGCCATCTTGCAGTTTTACTAGGGTTTGGCTTAAAGGATCTGAAAATAGCTCTAACAACGTCAAAGTTGGAGTGCACTCTTATCTTAAAAATGCGCATCTAAATTTATGATCAAAGTTTAATTCTGAGAAATTGGTCAAAATTAAAACTTCATCGTGCAGTTTCACCAAGGTTGGGCTTAAAGGAGGTGAAAATAGCTCAAAACGTTGCAAAATTTGGTGTGCATGCTTGTATATCAAATGGGCATCCAAATCTATGATCAAATTTCAATTCCAAGAAATTGGTCAGAAGTGAAACTCTGTCGTGCATTTTCTTTAGGGTTGGGCTTAAAAGGGGTCCAAATAGCTCAGAACATTGCAAAAGTTGGAGTTCACTCTTATCTATCAAATGAGCATGCAAATCTATGATCAAATTTCAATTCCAAGAATTTGGTCAAAAGTGAAACTCCATCATGCGGTTTTGCTAAGGTTTGGACTAAAGGAGGTTAAAATAGCTTTAAACATCACTGAATTTGGCATGCACTCTTATATACCAAATGGGCATCTAAATCTATGATCAAATTTTAATTGTGAGAAATTGGTCAAAAGTGAAACTTCGTCGTGTGCTTTCACTAATTTTGCGCTTAAAGGGAGTGAAAATAGCTCAAAACGTCACGAAAGTTGGCATGCACACTTGTTTATTGAACGTGCACCCAAATATGCGATCAAATTTCAGTTCCGAGAAGTTGGTCAAAAGTGAAACTCCATCGTGAAAATAGCTTTGAATATCATGAATGTTGTCATGCACACTTATCTACCTAATGGGAATCTAAATCTATAATTAGTTTTAATTCTGAGAAATTGGTCAAATGTGAAACTCCATCATGTGGTTTCACTAAGGTTGGGATTAAGGGGGGTGTAAATAACTCTAAACATCGTGAAAGTTAGTGTGCGTGCTTGTCTATCAAATGGGCATCCAAATCTACGATCAAATTTCAGTTCCAATAAATTGGTCAAAAGTGAAACTATGTTGTGTGGCTTCACTAGAATTGGGCTAAAGGGGGCAGAAATAGATCAAAACATTGCAAAATTTGACATGCACTCTTTTTTTTCAAACAAGCATCCAAATCTACGATCAAATTTGAATTCCGAGAAATTGGTCAAATGTGAAAGTCTGTCACGCAATTATGAGAAAGTGGGAAACATGCGAATTTTTAGGGATGGGTTTGACCAACCTTGACTACGGTCCAAAATATCTCAAAATATAACAAAACTAAACATCCACAATTATCTCTCAAATGCATGCCTAAATCTACATTTAAATTCGAATTCTAAGAAGTTGGGAAAAAGTGCAACCTTTTAGGCCTTGGTTTGAAAAAGTTTGATTTATGTACAAAATAGCTTGTAATCTAACAAAAATGTACATGCACACTTATCTCTCAAATGGGTACTAGAATCAAATTTCAATTTCAATTTAGAGAAAGTGGGAAACATGTAACGTTTTTTGCCTTGGTTTGACCAACATTGAATACAAACCAAAATACATTGAAATCTTACAAGAATAAGTGTTATCTCTCTACAGGATATCTATATCTACTTTTAAATTTTGACTCTGACAAATTGGGAAAAGTTAAACTTATCTCTCAAATGGGTACCTAAATCTGCTTTGAAATTTCAAATCCGAGCCTTGGTTTGACCAACCTTGAATGAGGATGAAAATAGCTCCAAATCTAACAAAAATAGGTGTCCATTCTTACCTCTCGAATGCATATCTAAATCTACTTTAAAATTTGAATTTTAAGAAATTGGAAAAAATGCAACGTTTTAGGCCTTTGTTTGACTCAATTTGATTGAAGTCCAAAATAGCTGACAATCACCAAAAAATCTACATGGAGTTGGTCTCTAAAATGGGTACCTAAATCCACTTTCAAATTTCAATTCCGAGAAAGTTAAGAAAAATGCATCTTTTTAACCTTGGTTTGACCAACCTTGAACAAGGGCCAAAATAGCTACAAATCTCATCAAAATAAGTGTCCATTCCTATCTCTCAAATGAGTATCTAAATCTACGTAAAAATTTGAATTTTGAGAAATTAGAAAAAATGCAATGTTTTAGGCCTTCATTTGACTAAGTTTGACTGAGGTGCAAGATAGTTCACAATCCCCAAAAAATATACATGTAGGATTATCTCTCAAATGTGTACCTAAATACACTTTAAAATTTCATTTTCGAGAAATTCAAGAAAAGTGCATCTTGTAGACCTTGGTTTGATTAACGTTAACTCAGTCATAAAATAACTCAAAATCTCGTAAAAATATTTGTGTACGTTTTCTCTCAAATGGGTGTCTAAATATACTTTTAAATTTGAATTCTAAGTAATTTAAAATAGTGGAACATTTTAGGCCTTGGTTTGACCAAGTTTGACTAAGGTGCAAAATAGCTCAAAATCCCCCAAAAATATGCATGTACTCTTGTCTCTCAAATGGGTACCTAAATTTACTTTCAAATTTTAATTTTGAGAAAGTAACAAAAAAATGCATCTCTTAGACCTTTGTTTGACAAACTAGGAAAAGTGAAACTTTTTAGGCCTTTATTTGGCCAAGTTGAGCTAAGGTTTAAAATAGATCGAAAATCCCCCTAAAATCTACTTGCACTCCTATCTCTAAAATGGGCACCTAAATCCACTTTCAAATTTTTATTTCGAAAAAGTCAACAAAAGTGCATCTTTTCAACCTTGGTTTGAAAAACCTTGAACAGGGCAAAAATAGCTCCAAATATCATAAAATTACATGTCCATGCCTAACTCTCAAATGGGTGTCTAAATCCACTTTAAATTTTGAATTTTGAGAAATTGGAAAAATTAAAATGTTTTAGGCGTTGGTCTAACAATGTTTGACTGAGGTCCAATATAGCTCGCAATCCTCAAAAAAACTACATGTAGGATTATCTCTCAAATGGGTAGCTAAATATAGTTTCAAATTTTGATTTCGAGAAAGTTAAGAAAAGTGATTTTATTAGACCTTGGTTTGACCAACCTTAACTAAGGCCCAAGTTAATTCGAAATATCACAAACATATGTGTGCACACTTATATCTCAATGGTTTCTAAATATACTTTTACATTTGATTTCTAAGAAATTGAAAAAAAGTGCAACCTTTTAGGCCTTGGTTTGACCAAGTTTGACTAAGGTCCAAAATAGTTTGGAGTCCCCTAGAAGTTTGTATGCATGGTTATATCTGAAATGGGTACCTAAATTCACTTTCAAATTTCAATTACAATAAAGTTAAAAAAGTAGCATCTTTTATACCTTTGCTTGACCAACCTTGAATAATGACCAAAATAGCTTGAAATCTCACAAAAAAAGGTGTGCATGCTTGTCTCTCAAATGGGTATATAAATCTACTTCAAATTTCAATTCTGAGAAAGTGGACAAGATGTGACTTTTTAGGGATTGGTTTGACCAACCTCGACTATGGATTAAAATAGCTCAAAATATCACAAAACTAAACATCCACACTTATCTCTCAAACGCATGCCTAAATTTACATTTAAATTTTAATTCTAAGAAGTTGCAAAAAAGTGTGACATTGTAGGCCTTGGTTTGACAAAGTTTGATTGTGGTGCAAAATAACTTGTAATTCAACAAAAATGTATGTGCACGCTTATGTCTCAAATGGGTATGAGAATCAACTTTAAATTTCAATTTTGAGAAAGTCACGCAACATGTAACTTTTTTGGCCTTGGTTTGACCAACATTGACTACAAACCAAAACAACTCAAAATCTAGCAAGAATAAGTGTGCATACTTAAACTCTTGTAATCAGGTGCAGTAAGTGGTAGATGTCACCTAGGTGTGCCGCCCATGCACTAGTGGAGTGATGAAGACATTCTAAGATAGGAAAATAGACAATTAGACTATGTGGTCAAAGGGAGGATTAATACTAATCCCAACATAAACTTTGTCGAGTAGTTTCACTAGACTCTGGATTAAAGGGGGATGAAATACCTTAGAACGTTGCAAAAGTTGTCTTGTATGCTTGTATGTTAAATGGGCATCCAAATCTACGATAAAATTTCAATTCGGAGAAATTGGTCAAAAGTGAAACTAGGTTGTGTGGTTTCATTAGGTTCGGGCTCAAAGGGGGTCAAAATAGCTTGAAAATTCATGAAAGTTGGTGTGCACACTTGTTTATCAAATGTGCATTTAATTCTAAAATTAAATTTCAATTCCAAGAAACTGGTAAAAAATGAAACTACGTCATGCGGTTTTTCTAGGGTTGGTATTAAAGGTGGTCAAAATAGCCTGAAACATTGCAAAAGTTCGTGGGCATGCTTGTTTACCCAACATGAATCCAAATATATTATCAAAATGAAATTACGAGAAGTTGGTCAAAAGTGAAACTCCATTGTGCGATTTTTCTAGGGTTTGGCTTAAAGAAGGTGAAAATAGCTCTGAACATCTTGAAAGTTAGCGTGCACACTTTTCTACCAAATGCACATCTAAATATATGATCAAATTTTATTTTTGACAAATTTGTCAAAAGTGAAACTTTGTTGTGCGGCTTTGCTAAGGTTGGGATTAAAGGGGTTGAAAATAGCTCGGAACGTCACGAAAGTTTGTGTGCATGCTTGTTTATCAAATGGGCATCCAAGTCTATGATCAAATTTCAATTCTATGAAATTGGTCAAAAGTGAAACTTCGTTGTGCGGTTTCTCTAGGGATGGGCTTAAATGGGGTAAAAATAGCTTGAAACATTGCGAAAAAGTGGCATGCATGCTTGTTAATCCAATGGGCATCCAAATCTATCATCAAATTTCAGTTCTAGGAAGTTGGTCAAAAGTGAAACTCCATCTTGCGGTTTTGCGAGGGTTTGGCTTAAAGGATCTAAAAATAGCTCTGCATGTCGTGAAAGTTGGCATGCACTCTTATCTTCTAAATGTGCATATAAATCTATGATCAAAGTTTAATTCCGAGAAATTGGTCAAAAGTGAAACTTCGTCGTGCAGTTTCAACAAGGTTGGGCTTAAAGGGGGTGAAAATAGCTTGGAATGTCGCGAAAGTTGGCATGCATGCTTGTTTATCAAATGGGAATCGAAATGTATGATCAAATTTCAATTCCAATAAATTGGTCAGAAGTGAAACTCCGTCATGCATTTTCTCTAAGGTTGGGCTTAAAACGGGTCCAAATAGCTCTAAACAAGCGAAACTTCATCGTGCGCTTTTACTAAGGTTGCGCTTAAAGGGAGTGAAAATAGCTTGGAATGTCACTAAATTTGGCATGCACACTTGTTTATTGAATGTTCACCCAAAACTACGATGAAATTTTAATTCCGGGAAGTTGGTCAAAAGTGAAACTCGGTCATGGAAATAGATCTGAATATCATGAAATTTGTCATGCACACTTGTCTACCCAATGGGCATCTAAATCTATGATTAAGTTTTAATTCTGAGAAATTGGTCAAAAGTGAAACTCCATTGTGTGGTTTCACTAAGTTTGGGATTAAATGGGGTGTAAATAACTCTAAACGTTGTGAAAAGTGTGCATTCTTGTCTATCAAACAAGCATTCAAATTTGCGATCAAATTCAATTCCAATAAATTGGTCAAAAGTGAAACTATTTCTTGTGGTTTCACTAGACTTGGGAAAAATGGGGATGAATTAGCTCAAAACGTCACAAAAGTTGACGTGCATGATTTTCTATCAAACAAGCATCCAAATCTACGATCAAATTTCAATTCTGAGAAATTGGTCAAATGTGAAAGTCTGTCGTGCAATTCTGAGAAAGTGGGAAACATGTGATTTTTTAGTGATTGATTTGGCCAACCTTGGTTAAGGTCCAAAATAGCTCAAAATATCACAAAACTAAACTTCCACACTTATCTCTCAAACGCATGCCTAAATATACATTTAAATTTGACTTCTAAGAAGTTGAGAAAAAGTGCAACCTTTTAGGCCTTTGTTTAACAAAGTTTGATTGAGGTGCAAAATAGCTTGTAATCCAATAAAAATGTATGTGCACGCTTATCTCTCAAATGGGTACCAGAATCAACTTTAAATTTCAATTCAGAGAAAGTGGGAAACATGTAACTTTTTTTGCCTTGGTTTGACCAATATTGACTAGAAACCAAAATATATCAAAATATAACAAGAATAAGTGTGCATGCTTATCTCTCTATAGGATATCTATATCTACTTTTAAATTTTAATTCTGACAAATTGTGAAAAGTGAAACTTATCTCTCAAATGGGTACCTAAATCTTCTTTAAAATTTCAATTCCAAACCTTTGTTTGACCAACCTTTAATGAGGATGAAAATAGCTCCAAATCTAACAAAAATAGGTGTCCATTCTTACCTCTTGAATGGGTATCTAAATCTACTTTAAAATTTGAATTTTAAGAAATTGGAAAAAGTGCAACATTTTAGGCCTTTGTTTGACTAAGTTTGACTGAGGTCCAAAATAACTCACAATCCCCTAAAAATCTACATGCACTTTGATCTCTCAAATGGGTACCTAAATCCAATTTCAAATTTCAATTTAGAGAAATTCAAGAAAAGTGCATCTTTTCAACCTTGGTTTGACAAACCTTGAATTAGGGCCAAAATAGCTATAAATCTCATCAAAATAGGTGTCCATGCCTATCTCTCAAATGGGTGTCTAAATCTACTTTAAAATTTGAATTTTGAGAAATGGGAAAAAATGCAACGTTTTAGTCCTTCATTTGATTAAGTTTGATCGAGGTCCAAGATAGTTCACAGTCCCCAAAAAACTACATGTGGGATTATCTCTCAATTGGGTACCTAAATCTAGTTTCAAATTTTAATTTCGAGAAAGTCAAGAAAAGTGCATCTTGTAGACCTTGGTTTGACCAACGTTAACTCAGTGATAAAATGACTTCAAATCTCACAAAAATATTTTTGTACGCTTATCTCTCAAATGGGTGTCTAAATATATTTTTAAATTTGAAATCTAAGTAATTCAAAATATTGCAACATTTTAGGCCTTGGTTTGGCCAATTTTGACTAAGGTCCAAAATAGCTAAGAATCCCCCAAAAATATACATGCATTCTTGTCTCTCAAATGGGTACCTAAATCCACTTTCAAATTTTAATTTTGAGAAAGTAAAAAACAAGTGTATGTCTTAGAACTTTGTTTGGAAAATTAGGAAAAGTGAAAATTTTTAGGCCTTTGTTTGACCAAGTTTGGTTAAGGTCCAAAATAGCTCGAAAATCCCCCCAAAATCTACTTGCACTCTTATCTGTGAAATGGGTACCTAAATCCACTTTCAAATTTCAATTCTAAAAAGTTGACAAAAGTGCATCTTTTCAACCTTGGTTTGACCAACCTTGAACGAGGGCCAAAATAGCTCCAAATATCATAAAAATACATGTCCATGCCTGTCTTTCAAATGGGTATCTAAATCCACTTTAAATTTTGAATTTTGAGAAATTGGAAAAATTGCAATGTTTTAGGCCGTGGTCTAACAATGTTTGAATGATGTCCAAAATAGCTCTCAATCCCCAAAAACTCTACATGTAGGATTATCTCTCAAATGGGTACCTAAATACAATTTCAAATTTTAATTTTGAGAAAGTCAAGAAAAGTGCATTTCTTAGACCTTGGCTTGGCCAACCTTAACTAAGGCCCAAAATAACTTGAAATATCACAAACATATGGGTGCATGCTTATCTCTCAAATGGGTATCTAAATCTACATTTACATTTGATTTCTAAGAAATTTGAAAAAAGTGCAACCTTTTGGGCCTTGGTTTAACCAAGTTTGACTAATGTCTAAAATAGCTTGGAGTCCCCTAGAAGTTTGTATGGATGGTGATATCTCAAATCGGTACCTAAATTTAGTTTCAAATTTCAATTACAAGAAAGTCGAAAAAGTAGCATCGCTTAGACCTTTGTTTTACCAACCTTAAATAATGACAAAAATAGCTTGAAATCTCACAAAAAAAGGTGTGCATGCTTGTGTCTCAAATGGGTATATAAATGTACTTCATATTTCAATTTTTAGAAAGTGGAAAACATGTGAATTTTTAGGAATTGGTTTGAACAACCTTGACTATGGGACAAAAAATCTCAAAATCTCACAAAACTAAACATCCACACTTATCTCTCAAACAAATGCCTAAATCTACATTTAAATTTTAATTCTAAGAAGTTGCGAAAAAGTGTGATGTTGTAGGCCTTGGTTTGACAAAGTTTGATTCTAGTGCAAAATAACTTGTAATTCAATAAAAATGTACATGAAAGCCAGGGGAAATTTAACCCCCCCCTAAATTTATATATATAATAAATCGGTGAATCCCCGTGATACATGAGAAAGTGTGAATGCTATTTTATCAATAATATAATTTGTATATATAGTTTTTGGCGAATCTTTCATGGAATTATAAAATCTTGTAAAATTTGGGCGAATCTTTTACAAAATTATAAAATCTTGTGAAATAATGACGAATCTTTCTCAAAATTATAAACCCTTGTATAATATTTGGCGAATTTTTCACATAATTAAAAATCTTGTAAATTTTGACGATTTTTTCATTTAAAGATAAAAACTTAACTCTTAAGTCGTGACAAAATTTGACTTAATAAAATTACCTAGATGATGTTGTATTTACTTTACATTCATCATGTACTCTTGCACTAGAACACCTTGTAAAGTAAATCCAATTTCCAAACTAAATTGTTGACTTTATTCATCACAACTACTTGTATACTACTAAGTTCAAACCTCCTTAGAGATAAAATGGAGAGATGATTTCATAAATATTTGCAATTTACAATAGAGCATTTTATCAAAGTGTGCAGCTCATTTATCATACTGCACTCAATGTACAGTCAATTGTCACAAAATATGTTAGGCCCAATCATCCCCCTCAATCTAAAAATATAGCTACAATAAAAAGAGATGTTTGAAGCACTACTTGAAATACAAGGCTTGATCAATGCTCTAAAAAAACTTCATTTGATGGTTGCATAGCATCCACATTGACATTAACATATTTCTAGCAAGGATGTCCCCATTTTCTAGCACGACCTGCAATCAAGGTGAATAAGTTGCATAAAAGAAAGATAGTAAGGTACCTCTCACAAAACAATAAAACGAAAAATAACACCTTTTTTTAGTTTACAAACTTTCCATAAAATACAAATGCTCATCTTTATGTATGATTCATAGTAGGGAAAATTTTAGAAACATGTACCTCAACATATTCTTTCAAGATTTATTTATAAATGTGGCCAGAATCCTAGAGGCTAGATGTAATGATCTTTTAGTCATGAAATCAAAAATAAAATTTCATTAGATGAATGTCAGTCTCGATGCCAATAAGGATCCTAGTAAGTGCATACACCATTTTTATCTTCGCTTAGCAACTCCGATATCATTTCCATTTCTAAAACCAACATGTCTTTTCAAATAAAATATAAAATAAACATAGTATATTCTAAAATTTAAATGGTGAATATGCTTAAGTCATGCAACAAAGTGAAAGGAAATACAAGCATCTTTCCTCAAAACATCAAATATTTAATGAGAACAATAATAATTATAGAAAAACACTAAATGTTACAAAGGGATACAAAGGGCTCAAATCACAATCAAGTATCAAGGGAATATAAATAAATTTAACCAAAATAAACACAAGCTTTCAAATTTGAAAAAATGGTCCAATTGCAAGAAACAACAAACCATTAATATCTTCCATGATATCAAAGTTAAAAAATTTTAACTGTTGAACGAACCCATTCTTTCTAAGTGGAAGTATTGTTAAATTAATTATTTAACATTTAATATTAGGACACTATTTATAAATAGATAGGCCCCAGCTTCATTTTTTGTCACATATAAGAAAAAAAATGTGTTAGTTAACTATTAAAACATCAAACTTCAAATAGATTGCATCAATGAAGTGTAGCTCCAATATAATTATATTTAATATGAAGTATAGACTAAAAAACCTATTTTTACCTAAAATGCAAGTTCAATTTTATATATGGTAATCATTTTCCTGTAAAGAATTTCATTTTTCCAACCTATTCCAAAAAAGAGGAACATCAAAGTTAAACTAACAAGAATCACATGATCTATTAAATTGCATTCATTATTTATACACTATGAATGTATATTAATTTATATATTATCTTGTGGGATACCAAATTCCAAATTCCCATGTCGACCCTCACTTTCAGCATTTTGAACATGAACCTATGTAGATGAAATATCATTATGATCCTCCAAAACATTATTTTATGTATCAAGTTCATTGGAAACATTTGTTATATTGCATTCTCCTCTTCTCTCACAATCTGATCACCAAAGTGCTAGAGCTCTATTGAATGGAAAATTGGTAATGTCATACTTTCTTACATATAATCTTAAAAAAGTATCCATATTCTTATCAATCTTGTTCCTCAACTTTGACTTCAAGAATGATAGTGCACTAAGCATTCTCTCATCCTCCATTGATCCCAAAGTCATGGGTTGACATAAATCGACTAATTTGAAATACTCTGACATGTTTTCTTGTAAATATTGACTTTCACCTAAAAGATTCCATAATTTGATTACTACACCATATTCTATAGGTTTCACCAAAACATGATATTGATATGGCATTGTTTCAGCAAAGCAAGAATATTGTTGATATATTTTTTATGAATCTAATATACCTCCAATATCATATCCTTGTACCTTGACATTCCTACCAAAGTGGTGCAATAAAACATTCAATTTTTCTAAAAAGTCAACTTTCAAAGTGTCTATATCTTTTTCACTATTCCAATATTGAGGGTATTGTTGAGCACCCGATATGTAGGTAAATTATTACCAACATACAGAGCATACGAGATTTATTGTCAACCCGAGAAAGTCTTTTATTTCAAAGGATAAATGCACAGTATATGCTTAAACACAAAATCACTGTAATTGAACACTCTTATCCTCTAACAACTATGCCCATCCCAAGAATCTGTGTAATCCCATTCATCTTCTAGATACTACAGTTTCAATTACTTTCTACCATGTATCGAGGAAAAATGATCAAACGATAATTGTAGATAAAAATGAAATCCTATTCACATCCTAGAACAAGTAATTCACCTATTCAATCTGATTACTCTTGAAATCCATAAACATAAATAAAATATTAATCTAGGAATTCAATTGCAAAGGATTGAGTTCAGCTGCACTAAGGAATTGAATTACAGGAATGAAAGTAAACAATCGTAACAGTAAATATAATTTGCAAGGATAACAACTTAAAACTGCAGGATGAACAAAGCTGTGTACAACTACCACATGAATTGCATAAAGAAAGTTACCTACTCAGTCGACTGTCACTCTGTACCACTTACCGATCTCAAGAAAATGTAATCACAATTATACTGTAAATCCACACTTACTACGGATGCATACAAAGGAAATAGAATCAACAAAGCATCACACAATACTGAATTAAAAAGTCCTAAATTAACTCAGCAATCTTTGTGGAAGGTGGGCCCATCCTTCACACAGAGATGCTGGCTGAACAACGTGAAGCTCCCTTAAACCAGAGGTAACTCCTTATATTAAAGAAAGAAAGATTACAAAAGTTGCTTCCACTGCTAATATAATGAATGAATTATCTGTTTTTCAAACCCCTGGGTCGAGATAGTTTCCCATATTTATACATCCAGATTATAGCATCCGATCCTATTAAAAAGGGCAGCCATGAAGATCTCTGATCTTCAGGCGCCCTAAATAACACTAGTTGTTACAAACGTGGCGTGGTAAAGACATGGAAAATATGGAAAAGTTGTTAATTGACCCAAGAGTGGCAATCTCCTTTGACCACAATTATACTCGAGCAGCAATGTACTAAAGATCTCCAATTGTAGCGCATTCTATTACAGCTTCCTTGTCACAACTCTGTCTAAGATGTTGCATTAGAACCACGTGCCTTAATTGACGATCGGAGGGCTGAGGATCATCTTGAGCGGCGATTATCCCTCCTTTCAAGACTTGTTTAGCTCCATCTTCTTGCAGTCCACTTATCTCAAACTACCTTCATAAATCATAACATGTTAGCACAATTGAGAGATACACAGCCTTAATTATCACAATCATAAGCATTAATAAGATAAAGCAATGATCAATCATACCTTGGCAGTTTGGGGAATAAAGTGAGGACAACAGGTCTGATTAGCTTGCTGAATGGTGTAGGACAGGGGAAGAAAAGGTGATCAAGGATGGTTAAAAAGGGGCCAATTCTAGGCTCAACATCTCCCCCCAACTATCATGTTGCATGTCCTCATGCAACAACCTGCATCATTCGGAGTCTGAGTCCTGTATTGAGCTCTGTTCGTGGAGGGAGGAAAAGTTGTAGGGAAACTCAGGCACCTCATCTTTCTTTAAAAAGCCTCTGTGAGTAACCCAATACTTCCAGCATCACTGCTCCTCTGCCCTAGTTAAGGAAAAATCCACGTTATATGGTTTTGCTGGCCACCAAATGAGAGGGAATTTAAATTTAAATCCCAACCAATTAACCCCACATTCCCTCATACTTCCCACATAGCCCTTGACTCTAGAAAGTGCCTGCTTGAAATTCTTGAAACAGTAGGGATCTCAACTTCTGAGTACAGAGGAGCCAGCCTGCCATCTGTGCTTACTCCCTTCCAATGCTACCTGCTGGTGTCTGGAAATGTAGTTGGTGCAAGTGGAAATCACCTCTTCCTGTAGTCTCATTATATGTTGTGCCTGGGGAGGACTTGAAAGGAAATTTCTGTACCGAGCCAAAAGAATACCAGGGTTCTGGGGCTCACTTCGAATCCATAGGTTAGTGTGAGCTTCATTATGAGAAAAGGTTTGAAAATACCTTTCCCACTGAGTGTGATTGATCAAAAAAGAGGCAAAATATCTTAGCTGAACATTACTTGCAAATGGAACAGGATTTGAGTAGTGGTCCAGAGGGCAAGCCATCTCATGCAAGTAAAGTTCACACAGCAAATTATGCTCCTCAAAATTGCTTCCAAAGAATGTCTTCAAGAACTTTGCTGAGGTTGTGATTTCGAATGACCTCCCTTCCTGTACAACCCTCAATTTAAACCAAACAAATTGTTCAAATAGGAATATTGGATAAGAGGAAGAAGGCTTCCTGGTGCCCATGAGTTCTTGAGAGAGAGCATACATCTGCTCCTTCTCCTGCTGCATGGATTGGAACTTTTTCAATTCTCTCAATTTGCTCTGCAGCTCTTCTTCCCGAACTCTGTAGGCCATACATTCTTCGGCCCAATTCTCTTCCAGTGCTTTAATAATTTTTCTATGCTCACTGAGAGCAATCATGCCTCTCTGGTGTTCTTCCACCTGGCTTTTCCATTTGGTCACCTTCAGCCTCAAAGTTGAGACTTCTGTTGCGAGGTTCAAAATTTCTTTTTTATGGTGCTCCTCTTGATCTGAGTCCAAATCAATGAAATTTCTAAGGGGTAGAAGCACCGGTTCTTGTGGGACAATGTCTTCTAGCACATCTAAGTTTACTATGAGAGTTACTGGTTCTTGTGTTACAACAACTTCCTTTAGACTCTCTTCAGCAGCTACATTCATTGCTTCTAGAGACACTGGTTCTTGTGTAACAGTGTCTTCTTCTTGGGTAAACTGCATTTCTGAATTTGATTCAAGAGTTGCTGGTTCTTGTGTGACAACAACATCCTTTAGACTCTCTTTAGCAGCTATATTCATTGCTTCTAGAGACACTGGTTCTTGTGTAACAGTGTCTTCTTCTTGGGTAACCTGCATTTTTGAATTTGATTCAAGAGTTGCTGGTTCTTGTGTGACAACAACATCCTTTAGACTCTCTTCAGCAGCTACATTCATTGCTTCTAGAGACATTGGTTCTTGTGTGACAGTGTCTTCCTTTTGGGTAACCTCCATTTCTGAATTTGATTCAAGAGTTGGTGGTTCTTATGTGACAACAACATCCTTTAGACTCTCTTCAACAGCTACATTCATTGCTTCTAGAGACACTAGTTCTTGTGTGACAGTGTCTTCCTTTTGGCCACCCTGCATAGCTGAGGCTACAATGAGAGTTGCTGGTTCTTGTGTGATAGCCACTCCTCCTAGACCTTCTTCAACAGCCACGTCCATCATTCCAAGAGACACTGGTTCTTGTGTAACAGTGTCTTCTTTGTCTTTCTACCGCTGAGATTGGATGTCTTCCTCAGTGTGTAGCTCCTCCTCAAGGATTTCGGTGTCACCTGAGGATTGTGTCTGTACCTGTTCGTCCTCACTCCAATGTACATCGGGGATGATATCCATTCTAGGGTTATATTCTAGTTGCAATTCAGGAGTCCTTGCTGCAATTTCCAAGGATGTTGGTTCTTGTGTAGCAACATCCTAGCTTCCCCCTTCATCCTCCTGTTGTTGCAATTATTCTCCTATGAGATTTGTATCCTGGGAACATTTTGGGGTTACTATGCAAATTTCTTCATTAAGCTCTAGAGTGTCCTCCATCTCAGGTTCTTCTCCCATTTGCTCGGCCAATTGGACAAGTATACTCAGGGATGCTGGTTCTTGTGTTACAGCACCCTGTTCAACTTCATCAATGTCTTGCCTTTGTGACCCAGCTTCTATGATCTCTGTGTCATGGGAGCATTCTGTGGTTACAGTGCAATATCTGTCCCCATCATCATACATGATTTCATCCTTTAGCTCCTCTGTCACAGGATTGGTGGTAACTTCAGCATGAGTGGTTAAAGATGCTAGTTCTTGTGTGGCAGCATCTTCCTCTATTGTGGGCGCGGACTGTTGTGCTGTACAGGTGCGAATTATAATCTTGTGGCCTGCCTCCTTGAATATTTCCCCACAGGTGGGACAGATCACTCGCTCATCTTCCTTGCCAGGCTCGGTAGAGTTTGATCCCTCCAGTTGGTCTGCAGCCTCCACCAATGTATACATTTTCCTTTCACCTTGTTTTCTATAGGTTTCCTTCCATGTTTCCAATTCCCTTCAAAGTATTTGGACGTCCTCTTTTAATAATGTTTTCTCAGCCAGAAGTTCTTCAAATTGGGGTTTTTCTTCAACTGGCCTTTGTGGAGCATCCATTGGCCTCAGTACAAGGATCGAGAACTCAACCTGTGCCTCTAGGGTTGCCCATATTTTTCTGGCTACCTCTGCTGCTGCAGCTGATTTAGTTCTTTTCCTTCTGATTGGTGAGGTTATGTTAAGTTCCTTGATTGATCTCTTTCTTCTCCTTTGTGGTGTTTTCTTTTATGGAGTTGGGATATTGGGATTCACAGTTGAGGTCGAAGGGATGTTTTCTTGCTCCTCAGGCTGTTCTTCCTCAATTAAAGTTCCTCCTCCCCACTCAGGTGAGGATTCAATGGTTACTAGCTTGATATTTTCTTCTATTTCCCTGGCGCTGTCACCTTTAGGTTCAATTGTTGCAGCATTTAGTGCTGCTCCAATTTCACCTTCTGCTGTCAGAGCTGCCCTGTTGTCTGGGTTTTCCATAAGGTTTTTATCTACACCCTCCCCCAATTGCTCTACTTGTGCCCCTGGTTGCTCTTCTTCTGATGCAGTTTCATCCCCCCCCAACTATATTGGAGGGACTCCGGTCCTCCTGTTGTGGTTGAACCTAGTCCTGTTCCATTGGGACACCCGACAAGGGAGTGGGTTCCTGAGCTCAAGCTGTGAATTGCTCCCAGGTTATATTATGCTGGGCAAGGGTTCTTAAAATTATTAATTTGATGAGACCATGGTGGGTTATGGAGGCAAATGGATGCTTAGCGGCTTGGACAAATGTCGCCATATGATGCAAGTCATGAAGCAGATAGTATGGAATGTTCAATAAAGTGCCATGGCGGAGATGAGAAAGTAAAGGCAGTTCAGAATTATAAACAGTTTGGTACCTACCTTCACAAGTGATGTATTTATTGAGAAAGATAGCAACCTAGTCCCATGGCCGCGGCAATGAGTGTAGTGCGATCCCTCTTCTTGATGATTGAACTTGCTCCCCCTCCATTAAAAATGCTTCCTGTGCGGTCGCCGTGGGAACTCGTCATCCAAACCATGCCCTTCCCACCTGCAGGATGGCAGTAACCTCATATATAATGGCCTCGGACACTTCTATGCGTAGCCCCCACACCTCGGAGTGATTTTTTGTGAGGTTTAAAGAAAACTGCAAGGCTGCTTCCCAATTGAATCCATTTAGTTGCTCAAAAAATTTGATCCAGCTGGCGGCTTGAAAGATGGCAAAAACTACAGGATTTTTCTTGAGTTCCTGTGTATTCAAAGGTTCATGACGAGCTGGAATCCCCATGGTCCTGGCTGTAGAATGATGTTGCTACTCCATGGATAACAGAGTCCGAGAATGGAGGTTGCAGCGCAGAGGATGCATGAATCACTGAGCGGAGATGTTAAGAAAATGGGCAAATTTGGAAAGTTCAGCACAAAAAAAACGTTCGAAATTTTATTCCGAATTGGGGAAGGTGGCGGTTATTAGTGTTTACGTCACATGAGGGAAAGGGTTAATTAGGCCATAATGGTGATACGAATAAAGGTACGACTGATATCGTTAAATCATATCAACACTTAATCATGTGATAAATCAAAGCCATACCTCGTGAGACTGTGCATCGGATATCCTGTGGAGAATGGTGGAACATGCGGTTGTTGACATCATGAAGCCGAACTCGTGCACAGTCATTAATTTGATCATGATGACCAGGATAATGCAAGAATTCCTTCCGCTAGTGAAACACAAACCATCGCATCCCCGGGGTCGGAATTATGAACAAGGCTATCATCATATGGCCCAGTTTGCCGGCATGATTAGGATGAATCAGAGCCATATCGAGCAGGTTGAAGCAATTTTTTTGTTAACACAGGAGTTACCACTGCAAGTTTTCAAGTTTTGAAATAAAAAAAAGGCGGTCTTTAGTGCTGGAGACATCCACCAAATAGAGCATAATTTTAGTTGCCAGGAATGATATCGCGGCCGACGAAAAAGATGTTGCAGCGGCCAGGAAAGATTCACGGCCGCCAGAAAAAGGATTTACGGTCATCGGGAAAAATGATGGCTTCCAGGGAAAATTCTTACGGCCGCTAGTAAAGATGTCGCAGCTGCCAAAAAATATGTCACAGCTGCCGAGAAATGGTTCACGGCTGCCGGAAGAAGGGTTTTACGATGGTCAGGGAAAAAAATCACGGCTGCCAGGGAAAAGTTTTACGGCCACTGGAAAATATGTCGCAGCCGTCGGGAAATGGTTCACGGCTGCCGGAAAAAGGGTTTTATGGTCATCAGAAAAAAAAATAACACGGCTGCCAGGGAAAAGTTTTACGGCCGCCGGGAAAGATGTCGCAGCTGCTGAAAAATATGTTGCCGCCACCGGGAAATGGTTCGCAGCTGTCGGAAAATTTATTTTGAAGGAAGGCATGGGAAAATGACTCCCGTTTGACAGGCCCAATCTGGTCATTCTCCTGGCACTTCCTTGCCAATTTTTGAAAAACAACAGCAAACGAGAAGATCAAATGCAAAAGGGAAAAACAATATAAAATACAGCAGAGAAAAAAACAATATTTATGTACAATAATTCAAATGTGATTTACAGTTTAAGGATTGGCAAAGGCAGAGAGAAGTTCCTTCCCTAGTGCGAGCTGATAATATGGATCGGCGGCAATTTGTGAAATGAATGCATCTTTCAAAATAGGCTTACGATACAGTCGTAGTCTGTGGCAATTAGCAAATAATGGTATGCGGTTCTCATCAATGGTCACCAGACGGACAGTGCCATTGTCAAATACCCTGTCGACCAAGTATGGACCTAGCCACCTTGTACGTAATTTACCTTTAAAATCCCTTTTGAACGTGGATTCATATAGTAATGCCCATTCTCCCTCACATAATATTTTCTTTTTAATAAATTGGTCATGCCAATTGGATCTCTGTTGCTGAAGCAACACAGTCTGGTCCACTGTAGCTAACCGCTTCTCATCCAATTCGTTTAGTTGATTCAATCTTCTCTTCTGGGCTTCTGTTACATCCAGATTCATTTCAGAGGCTGTCTTCATGGTTTTGATCTCAAACTCAATTGGAAAGATGACACTCTTCCCATACACTAAATCATAGGGAGAGAAACCTGTGGTGTTGCGCCAAGTCGTGCGACATGCCCATAGTTCTTTCGGAAGCCTGTCAGCCCAATCCTTCCAATGGATCTTAACTATTTTAGTAAGTATGGCTTCAATAACTTTATTAGTACTCTCCACCTGACCATTGGCTTGGGGGTGGTAAGGTGAAGCCACCGTATGTTGCACATGATACTTTCGGAGCAAGGATTCAAATTGGTGTGACATGAATTGCGGTCCCCCATCGGTAACTACTTCCTTCGGTACCCCAAAGCGGGTAAAGATTTCACTGTACAAAAAATCAATCACCGCCTGGTCGTTAGCCTTAGCCAAAGCTACAGCCTCTACCCACTTGGTCATATAATCAGTGCAAACCAGAATGTAAGCTTTCTATCTGGAAAGAGGGCTGATAGGGCCAACAAAGTCCAGTGCCCATCTATCAAATGGTTCAACTACTACTTGAGGTTGTAGAGGCATCTGATCTGTTTTATTGGGCTGGCCCATCCTTTGGCAGCTGTCACAGGACTGAACATACCTTTTAGCATCCCTGAAAAGAGTCGGCCAATAGTATCCCATCCACAGTTCTTTGTGCCTTGTTCTTTTGTCTGCAAAGTGTCCCCCACAAGGTTCATCATGACAGGCTCTCAGTATGTGAAAGATATCATCTTCCCTTACACATCTCCTAATCTCAAGATCAGGCCTTGTGTAGAAGAGATGACCGTTGAGCCAACAATACCTAGCACTTTGCTGGATGATTTTTCTCTTTTCTCGTTTAGACATATGTGGCAGGAGCTTTCCTGCAACCAAATAATTAGCGATGTCTGGATACCAGGGGGAATGAGCTGAAAGTGCGAATAGATGTTCATTTGGAAAAGAGTCTTCAACAGGAAAACTATCATCACTGTTAGTGAAACGAGATAAAAAATCAGCAACAACATTTTATTTCCCAGGTTTATCTATAATGGTAATATCAAATTCCTGCAATAACAAGAGCCACCTGGTCACTCTAGCCTTGGTGACAGGTTTGTTCATTAAATATTTAATGGCAGAGTGGTCAGTGTGCACAAATGTAGGATACCCAGTAATGTAATGTCAAAATTTATTAATAAAGTAAACAATAGCTAGGAATTCTTTTTCGGTAACAGTATAATTAAGTTCAGCAGGGGCTAGGTTTTTACCAACATAATAGATGTCATAAGGTACTTGACCATCCTGCTGCCCTAATACTGCTCCAATGGCGGTATTAGAGGCATCTGAAGAAGTATGGAAGGGTAGGGTCCAATTAGGTCCCCTTAGGATAGGAGCTGTGGACAGCTTTTCCTTCAGCTTATCAAACGCTGTCTAGCATGCTTCACTCCACACAAACTGTGCATCCTTCATTAACAGAGAGAACAAAGGAGAATCAAGTTTGGAGAAGTTTTCTATAAACCTTCGGTAATATCTAGCATGCCCAAGAAAACTTCGCACCTCTTTCTGAGTTGAAGGGCTAGGTAGATTTTTTATCACCTTGATTTTTGAAGGGTCCACCTGAATTCCATTGGCAGAGATGAAATGCCCTAATACCACCCCCTCGCTCATCATCATATGGCACTTTTCAGTGCTTAATGAGAGCTGAGTCTATTCACAGCGAATTAAAACCTTCTTTAAATTTTCCAGTGCTTCCTCAAAATCCTTGCCATAGGGAGTAAAATCGTCCATAAAGATTTCCATACTATCATTAACTAATTCAGAGAATATGCCAATTACAGCTCTTTGAAACGTTACCGGTGCGTTACATAAACCAAAGGGAAGCACTCTGTAGGCAAACGTTCTCCAGGAACAAGTGAAGGTGGTCTTATCCTGGTCCTCAGGAAC
The DNA here is from genome assembly GCA_001517045.1 of Pseudotsuga menziesii. Classification (NCBI taxonomy): domain Eukaryota; kingdom Viridiplantae; phylum Streptophyta; class Pinopsida; order Pinales; family Pinaceae; genus Pseudotsuga; species Pseudotsuga menziesii. Next base: position 191,554 of record LPNX010346787.1, read on the forward strand.
AATCTTAATTTGGTTGTACCCATTGAACCCATCTAGGAAGGAGAAGAAATTCTTCCCTGATAGGGTATCAAGTACTTTGTCAATAAAGGGAAAAGGGAAATGATCCTTTTGGGTGGCTTTGTTCAGTTCCCTATAATCGACACAAACCCTCCATTTACCATTTTTCTTGGGAACAATTACGAGTGGGGAAACCCACTCACTATCTGAAATAGGATATATAAATCTTGCTTCCAAAAGTTTATGGATTTCTTCCTTCACTATATCCCTCAGATTGGGGTTCATGCGTCGTTAGGGTTGACACACAGGTTGGGAGTCACTTTTAATATAAATATGATGGGTGCACAGATTAGAGGGAATACCCCTCATGTCTGTATACTCCCAGGCGAACACCTCCTTATGTTCTTTCAAGAGAATGATCAGGCGCTTCTATTCCTCTAAGGAGAGACTAGGATTGATATTCAAAGTTATTCCAGGCTCTACCTTAATAGGAATACTTTTTGAATTTTTCAAAACTGGGATTATGTTTGTGTCACCAACTAGTGCTTCTTCCATAAGATTTTCTTGTTCTTCCTTGCCCAGGGTAATGTTCAGGATTTGATAGACCTCTCTATCAACTAAAGTGGGTTCAGTAATAAAATTACTAATAGCATCATCTTCTGTTTCGTTTTTAAAAGTTAAGGCCTTCCCTATACTTAGTAGTGGTTGAACATCCTCCTCCTCCTCCTGCTCTATCCAAAGGGAAGTTTCAGCCTCTAGACTTGGCCGAGCTGGAGGATAAAGGGTGAGGCTTTTAGTCTCTGTACCATCAGATATAGTCATGGACCCTGATCGATAGCTGATGCAAGCATCAGCTGTGGCCAACCAAGGCCTCCCCAGGATCAATGGGTGTCCGCCCAGCTGCGATTTTGGTTGTAATACCAAAAAGTCAGCAGGGTACTCCAATGAATCTACTGAGATGACCAGGTCGTCTAGAATCCCTTCGGGTCTAATGGTGGATCTGTCCACTAATTCTAAATTGGTGGGGGTTGGTCTAAGATTAGTGAGCCCAAGCTTCTTTACAGTCTCAATTGTCATGACATTGATCGCTGCTCCTAAATCTACTAGCATGTTGGGTATCTGTGTCTGTCCTACCTGTACAATGACAGTAGGATTGCCAGGGTCGTCATACTTAGTCACAGGGGTCTTTCCTGTTATCAAGGTAGATAAATTCCCTATGACATGAATAGTGGGAGGATCTCTGGGTTTCCTTCTTGGTTTCTTGGTGCACATGTCCCGAACGGTTCTAGCATAAATAGGTACGTATTGAAGAGCTTGAAGAAGGGGGATTTTGACATAAATATTCCTTAACTCTCCTAGGAGGTTAAACTGAGGTTGCCCCCTATTCTTGGTAGCATTAGTCTCTCGGGGTATGGTGGTTGCCTTATCAGCTGGGTAGGCTGCGTATTGTCAGATTTATCGTTTGATGTTTCATCCGTCCCATCTAAGGGATGCTCAACATCTTTAATGATAGGAACTGTATCTGATGGATGCTGTGAACTCCCTCCTTCTTTATGCACAGAAGGTGGAGCATCTTTTGTAATTATGGGTTCTACTATTTTCCTAGATCGTAAATGAATATCATTACAAGGTACAGGGGAAAGAGAGTAGGCCGGCATGTTGACAGTCTCCAATTGATGGACTGTTTTATTATTCGGGTTAGGATTAGGTTGGGTAGGCAGTTGAGGTCGCATCGATACATTCGAGACAGAATTGTTCTGCAGTTGCAGCTACGACTGCTGAGGTGGATATTGAGGATATTGAGGGAATTGAGGGTATTGAGGAGAATATGGTGACTATTGTGGTGGAGGTGGTTGAGGAAACTGGTTCTCAGGGTGGAAATTCCTCCATCCAGGAGACCACGACGTAGGTTAATGTGGTGGCTGTGTCCAGGGACTCCATGAGTTATAATTTTGCATTGCAGGTTGGGAAGGATTCCACTGAGCATAATTTGAAGGGAATTGTGTATTCACATTTTGCATGTTATTATTCCAATTGCTCATATTATTCAAAAATGGAAATGAGTCTGGAGGCATACCTTGATTTCGAGGCTGCCAAGTTTTCTTCTGTGCAATGAAATAGGCCGATTCCACTTCTGGAGTTGATGCCTGCATAACAGCCTTCACTTGGGGAAGTGAGGGACATTCTTTCATGTCTTGGTTCAACTCACACAACTAACATACTTCTACTTTATCAAGCGTGAATTCTCTCAGTGGATGATTCTTTCTACATCGAGGGCAGAACACACCTAGTGTGAGATCCTCCACTGCCTGTTTTTGTTTTTCCTTCAGGACATCGATCTCCGAGGAGATGGAGCTCATCATCTCTATCTTAAAATTTTCAAGGAGATTTCCTATCTCTACATGGGTAGCTCCTCCATTGGACGACTTTTGAGTCCCGTCGAAGACATCACGTTCTAGCTTATCCCGGTTATCCCGCTTATTGTTCCTGGAAGACCCCCTGGAGTATCTCTTACATAGTTCCACAATATTTCCAAAAGGTTCTTTGGAGATATCTCCCTTTCCTAACAGGTTTCACATGTCTAGACAATCATCCCTGATCCCATGAAGCAAGATTATCTTGAGCACATCTAGCCCCATGTTCATCTGCCCGGCTCTTTGCACATTATACAGTAGCCTTTCCATAAAATCCTCCAAACTTCCGTCCTCCTTCTGCACCATTTTGAATAAATCCTCTCTTTTGTCCTTGGTGTTGCAATATTCTTGATATTTCTCCAGGAACACCTATTTCATTTTATCCCAATTAGCAACAGTTCCTCCCCCAAGGTTCATGAACCAGCGTAATGCATTGTCCTTCAAGGTGGCAGGGAAAAGTTTTAGCTTTTGGGCATTGGTGATATAATCATAGTTGTGACAGAGGATATCGAATTCAAAAAGGAATTTGTCTGGACCTTCTGCTGCCCTTCCATGGAAGCGAGGCAACACCGATGGTGAGATATGTTTCATAGGGGCTATCCCTTCTGGCTGCTGAATCGGAAATTCCAGTGTAGTCATCGTTCCTTCAGGCAGGGAGTGATTTTCATGATGATAGTTTTCCCCCATTGCCTCTTCCTCATCGGAATCGTGTCTGTTACTCATCTCCTCTTCTGTTTTCTCGTCTTCGTTCGTTCCTGCGTTCTTCTCTTCGTCCTTCTTTTGTTCCTTGTTCTTTTCCTTCGTTTTCCACTGATCAGTAAACTTCTAGTGGAACTGCATCCAATTTTATTCAGTTACAACCTTCCCGTAAATGTGGTAGATCAGACCTCTACCAGCAGGTCCAGTTGTAACAGCTGTGTCCTCTTCTGCAGGGATATTCGAGGAATTCGTGGCTGCTCGTGTATTCTCCACCATGGACCCTAATGATGGCGCTCCAGAATCGGTAGGGTTTCTTCTGATAGGAGTTTCTTGATGGCGAGCCCTGGTGGATGAATTAGTTCTTTCAACAATATCGTCGATGAATGTCCTTTTGCCCAATGGTGATCCTCAACCGTGACCCAAGCCACCTGCACTGTTAGTATTTTGTGGGGTTTTGGGAGTTGGGAGGTGATCACGTTTTACCCTCCTCGTATTCATGAAACCCAAATCGTTTCAGCAAAAAGAATAGAAAAGACTGACTAGAAACAATTACCAGATGCAACTAATGATAGTGTTTAATTTTTATCCTTCCCCGGCAATGGCACCAAAATGTCGAGCACCCAATATGCAGTTAAATTATTACCAACATATAGAGCATACGAGATTTATTGTCAACCCGAGAAAGTCTTTTATTTCAAAGGATAAATGCACAGTATATGCTTAAACACAAAATCACTGTAATTGAACACTCTTATCCTCTAACAACTATGCCCATCCCAAGAATCTGTGTAACCCCATTCATCTTCTAGATACTACAGTTTACATTACTTTCTACCATGTATCGAGGAAAAATGATCAAACAACAATTGCAGATAAAAAGGAAATCCTATTCACATCCCAGAACAAGTAATTCACCTATTCAATCTGATTACTCTTGAAAGCCATAAACATAAATCAAATATTAATCTAGGAATTCAATTGCAAAGGATTGAGTTCAGTTGCTCTAAGGAATTGAATTACAGGAATGAAAGTCAACAATCGTAACATTAAAGATAAATTGCAAGGGTTCGTGGGATAACAACTTAAAACTGCAGGATGAACAAAGCTGTGTACAACTACCACATGAATTGCATAAAGAAAGTTACCTACTCATTCGACTGTCACTCTGTACCACTTACCGATCTCAGGAAAATGTAATCACAATTATACTGTAAATCCACACTTACTACGACTGCGTACAAAGGAAATAGAATCAACAAAGCATCACACAATATTGAATTAAAAAGTCCTAAATTAACTCAGCAATCTCTGTGGAAGGCGGGCCCAGCCTTCATACAGAGATGCTGGCTGAACAACATGAATCTCCCTTAAACCAGAGGTAAATCCTTATATTAAAGAAAGAAAGATTACACAAGTTGCTTCCACTACTAATATAATGAATGAATTATCTGTTTTTCAACCCCCTGGGTCGAGACAGTTTCCCATATTTATACATCCAGATTATAACATCTGATCCTATTAAAAAGGGTAGCCATGAAGATCTCTGATCTTCAGGGGCCCTAAATAACACTAGTTGTTACAAACGTGGCATGGTAAAGACATCGAAAATACAGAAAAGCTGTTAATTGACCCAAGAGTGGCAATCTCTTCTTACCACAATTATACTCGAGCAGCAATGTACTAAATATCTCCAATTGTAGTGCATTCTATTACAGCTGCCTTGTCACAGCTCTGTCTAAGATGTTGCATTAGAACCATGTGCCTTAATTGACGATCAGAGGGCTAAGGATCATCTTGAGCGGCAATTATCCCTCCTTTCAAGACTTGTTCAGCCCCATCTTCCTGCAGTCCACTTATCTCAAACTACCTTCATAAATCATAACATGTTAGCACAATTGAGAGATACACAGCCTTAATTATCACATTCATAAGCATTAATAAGATAAAGCAATGATCAGTCATACCTTGGCAGTTTGGGGAATAAAGTGAGGACAACGGGTCTGATTAGCTTGCTGAATGGTGTAGGACAGGGGAAGAAAAGGTGATCAAGGATGGTTAAAAAGGGGCCAATTCTAGGCTCAATAGGTATCCCACATACATTGCCTCCAATAATTCATTTCGAGGAAATCATTCTCTTATCTATGATGATAGTGATTGTGGAATTTGTATCAATTTGTGTCTCACTAAAATCACAATATCATTGAACTGGTCTCTTAATGAAACACGACACTCTTTGGTGGCTTGTCCCATCTTACTAATATAATGAAAGGGAACTGTATACCCATGCACTGCCATACATAGTCTCCCTTTTTCATCTAACTTCAACTAATTTTCAATCTTTTCTATATAAATGAGAGAAGTCCATCTGTTAAACATTGGACTTGTAAAATACCTTGAAATCGTATACAAATTATCCAATGTAAGGTATGCCAATTTCCTTGAATTTGTGTACTCTGCAATATACATTGTACGATTCTAAGCCATTTTCACAAGGACATTCATTTCATGAAGCAGAGGAAGAATTCCATCCAATGTTAATAATGTCTTTATATCAGTTATTCGAAGGATAAGATCTTGATCTTTTTCTACACTGAAGCAATATTCATACATCACCCCTACCAATGATTGGTACTCACTAAATAGTCTTTGAGCTGGTACATTCAATGAAATCCATCTTGTATCAACATATTTTAATAGTTTTTTTCCATCTATAATATCGTCTGCAAATTGTTAAAACTCTGTAAATCGCTTAGGACTACGAAAAAAGTATGCATGAGTCTCACGTACAAGTTCTTCAACTTTTGAAACTAGTGGAAACTTGCTTACTATTTTAAATGCAAGATTCATCCTATGAGTCATACAATGAGTACTGATCATAAATGGTGAAGATAATAGTTGTAGTTTGACACAAAGACCATTCCTTTGTCCTTGCATGATTGATGCTCCATCTGCTCCAATACATACAAACCTTTTTGCGATCATTAAATCATCCATACCACCAATTTCCTTCGAAGTCTTAATAAAAAGTTCATAAATATTTCCAATTCTAGAACTTTTGTTCATTTTTTGAATCCCAAGTAGATATGAATGCCTAATATGATCATTAACCATATAAATACTCATGCATATCCATGAAGTATTATCAATAGTTTTAACTTCGTCCAAATATTTTGAAAACAATTTGGAATTTGGAATCTTCTCTTTGAAATCATCCTTTTCTACTTGAGCTAGATATTTTTCCCATTCCCAACCACTCGTTACAGACCAGTGAGAATATGGAAAATTCGATACTTCAAGAAAAGATACATAGTTCTTATAATATGGATAATCTGTCATAGAACAACCTCTAGATAAGATGTGAAATACATTGCTTAATTTCATCATCTTGGACAGTAAATTTATTTCCATTGTTTTTCCAAATAGAGATGTGATAGCCCTCCACTTTACTCAAGTTTACTCTTATTAGTTATTTATTATATTCTTCTTTATATTTTACATGTCGTCATTCCTCATAAGATTCCATTTGAGAATATAATTCTCCTCACCATTTTCAATTTGCTTGACATAAATATTTCCCGCATGCTTCTCTATTGTATCTAACTTGATTTGCAATTTTATTTGCTTGCCCAGTTTCCAACTACATACAATGCATTTAACTTCTCATGAATCTTCCTTCTCATTTATTGGAGTTATTGGTTCAATAAAAGGAAATTTTGAATCCCATTCCGATTGGAATTGTCTCCCTATGTCCCATTGTTTTTTCTTCATTTTTCGTGATTGTGAATGATTTGTGTTGCCTACCAAGGAAAAACCTTCAACATTATCATTGCCAGTTTCTGGTTGAATTGCATTTATCTCACTTTGTTCACTAGAGAAACTCAATTTATCATTCGTTATATGGTTATTAGATGCATTATCGGAAGTGTTGACATCTCTCTCATTGATGGGTTACTCAAAAGAGTTTGAATCATGAAGAGAATATGGATTCTTGGATTGAGGTTGCTGAAAGTATGATAATACATCCCTATGTTTTGATGCTTTCTTTCCATGGTTGTTGTTGTTTAACATCTCGTTGAATATTTCACAATTATATTATCAAATAAATCTAGAAACCCGAAGTGAAACCTACATGAGAAAAAATAAATAAAATCAGTACAATTTGTAAGATATCCATGATGACATGAATTCTATAGGATAGAAAATTTGAACCTAGTAAACTAAACCCATCCATGAGTAACTGCAAAATTAGACATAAATACATCAAGGTAAATATGAGTTTAGATTTGTTATGTATTTAAAACCTAATTTTTTATTTACAATTTTCATTGCCAAAATACCTAGTAGAAAAAATGGCATTCATAAAAATCAATATTCAGAATCTACCATAGCATCACTTCCCTGGTGGCCATCACCTCTAAAATTTAAATTTATAAGATGCAATGGCACCCACAAATTCATGAAATAAAAGAATTAAAATATATGTGAAATAATATCAATAATTTACTTTAAATTGTAATTCTTATCCTAATTTATGAAGTGTTGTGTGTTTGAACATTTGTAGAGGGGACTGAGGCACCCTCTGTCATCAATATGATCAAAGGAGCATTTGCATAAAAATAAACTAGAAGGATATTTTTACATCATAGGGATTTGGGGGTTGGATTTGAGAGGACTTTGTGGAAGAATCTCTTGTTGGACCTATATCACCCAAAGAATGTAAGAGTGTAGTTATTTTGTTTACAATAGAGATTTATTGCAACTAATTGGTTATAGTGTAGTTATTTTATTTACCATTGGGAATTTATGATCTGCATGTCCTTACCCTTATCAATCCAAATAAAAGGAAATTATTATTTGCATGTCCTTATCGTTGTCAATCTAATCACACCCAATCACGAATTCAATGAAAATGAAAATCATATCATACTTAATGAGGAAACTGAAATATATTCCAAAGAATTTTGTTTCATGAAGTGGCATAATCACACAAAGCATTGAAGGAAGGTGAATTTGAACAATGGAATAGAAGTGGAAGGGGACCATGTGAAACGGTAGTCTCTCAATTTTCACCTTTGAATTATTTTGTGTAGGATCATAGAGTTATAAATAGGATGTACAAGGCTTAAGTATTCATTGAAAATGAAAATTATATCTAATTTCATGAGGAGACTAAACACATTTCAAGGAATATCCTTTGGTAAAGTTCCCTAACACACAAAGATACAAAAGATGCATTTGAACAATGGACTAGAAGTGGAAGGAGATCAAGTGGAACAACAATCTCATAATATTCACCTTCAAAGTAGCCTAAGTAGGATCACAAAGTTAGAAATATGAGATACAAAGTTAAAGTATTTCAATGGAAACAACTTAGTGAAACAACCAAATCTTGGTTATCCCTACCTCTTCTAGCTCTTGCTAGAAAATTCAAAGGTAGCAATAGTTCCAAATATCATAACAACTAAGAAAGAATAAAACCCACAGAACCTAGAGTTTCTTCCATTGTTAAGGTTGAATCTATTTCATAAGTAGAGGCAGATCCCACACAAATAAACCGATATATTATCATATAATTGGAAGGCAGTGAGCACCTATAATTTTTCATTAGTGAAGATACTGTGTGCATGCTATTTAATAATCCTTTGTCTCACTCTGGATATTTTCCCTTAAGGGGTGTTCTACCTGATCCTTCAGTTTGAGATTCTGCAACATCTATTCTGATTCTATAGTCAATGTTAGTTGTCTTCGACTTAGTGAAGTTAACATATGTCAAGTCTACTGGGGCTCAAAGGGTTTCCTGGAAGCACATCATTTATTGAACAAATACGAGTAATCTCAAGGCTATTGTTGTCTTGACTAGTGTTCCCAAAGTCAAGGTGGTTGTTCAATTCACTCAAGAAAGTATATGCGGGTGATGCGTTGATGGTGATGAAAGCATTCTTACACTCCTCGTGATTGGAGTTAAGGATCATTAAGATGAAACTAGTCTTGAATCCTTGAGTATGGGTAGATACTTCTAAATGAAAATATGCAGAGTAATGCTAATATACCTGTAAACGCGGAGATACCTAAAAATTATATAATATGACCATTTCCAATTGTTGATGTCATTTTTTAGGGAATTATTAACAGATCTATAAGAAAAATGACGTAAATATAAATTCATTTTCATATTTTGAGAATGATGCTAGAATGTATTTCAATGAGCCAATGCCTATGGGTACAAAACTTCCCTCTGTTTAGGGCACACTTAGGTGGTTGGATGGGAATTTATTTTTCTGTATTGTTAGAATATCCGCTCTAGATGTCCATCTTCAATGTTTAATCTCAGTGTTTCCAATCACATCCAGGGTCCAATTACCTTCCCATTTCCCCTAGAGTTCAATGCTTCCCCTTGAGGAGACCTCTTTTAACACTTTGTCATAGGATGATAGAACATAGGAACCAATTACCTGTGTAAAGTAGCATCGTTCGATAGAAGCTATCCAGTTCTATTGATCATACAAAGCTATGATACTTATGTGCCTATTCCTTTATTGTTCAAAGGTTCCAAATTATTGCTTGGCTATAACTTCATGGTTGATCAAAGGTTCCATATGTGCATATTATTATTATGTCTACAACATTATTATCCTGTTTCTATAATTGTGATGTAAAAGGTTATTCAAATTTTAAATATTTATACCATTTCAGTATATCCACAATTTCAGATGCAAAAGCATAAAGATGTTAACAAACATGATAGTAGACATTGTTTCCACACACCAAAACTGTGTCTGTTTGATCTATCCATAATTTTTTTTTACATATTTATACAACATCATATCACACCAATTTCTAACTAGTGACAGAGAGAGGTTGAACAATTCTCTCAACCCTCTAACCACTCATCCTATGTTTAGAACAATCTTGTTGGAGAGAATCTGACATCCAACTAAGATAAACAAATCCTCCAAAAAGCGCACAATAAAGATACTCAAGTAGAGATAAAATCTACATCATAATGACCATTACAATAATAAACCACATTCCACTAGTATGATTATAAGTATCACACAATGAAGACAAGTAGGGGTTAATAATTCCAATACTCCCCCCTTTAATGCATGGTTGTCTTAATTTTTGTCAAGTCAATTTTTCATCATCATCTAATCCTATACAACAAATGATCCAAAATAAATCCTAATAAACAAGGTCTATATCCGGTACAACTTATCACTAGCATATCATACGTCAATAATATAGATGTCTTCAAACCATCAACATTCATATATAGGAACAACCAACCACAGGAATACATAGGTACCTAACCATTGTGACCATTAATCTAGTGTGATGTCCTCTAGGTATGTGGTTCATTCAACTTCTTGATTAACTCCCCTTGAATGTACAAAATACTTCAAGTTTCTAGACCTACCACACCTCACAAACCTTACAAACATGAAAATCCATGAACATGGACCTCTCTCATAATAGAGTCATGCTGGTATTGGCTTTGATATCATGTTAAAAAATGGGAGAAAAGAAATTGTTCCACACCAAAATTGTGTCTAATTGATAACATCCATCAAATTATCCTACACATTTACAATGTTTTAGAAACCACACAAACCAGAATCAGAACCGTCTAGTTTGACTAGCCAGTTAATGTTCAAACTAAATCAGACACAAAACTCAGCATGGGCATCGGTTTGGTAATGAACCGATCGACCCAAATCCTGAATCCGATAGTTTGTTACCTCACCATTCCAAACCGTTTGGGTCTACCTCCAAGCTATAGTTTTCCTCTGCGGGACTGTACAGGTGTATTTCATTGTTGTTTTAAAGAAAAACTTAAAAAATCCTAAATCTGAACCCTCAATCGTTGCTACAGAATAAGTACCATATGTTGTCCTGCTCTAGCCTAGATTTGATCGATAATACTCAGGCTGTCTATTACTCAACACTGGTATAGTTCAGGAAGCGGTCAACTTTGAGGGTCTTTTGTTGTAGTTCCAGATATTTGAAATGAATGTGCCTCAGATCATGGTGCAGAGAGATCTCAGCATTAGCATCATCCCAACACACGTATGAAAGAGAAAAAATGAAGTATGATGAAGAATTTATATATATGACTGTGTAATGCTACCCCACTCAAAGTTTCATTGCTTCTTTCTCCTATTTCATCACCTTAAGTATTCCAAGAATGAAGAATAATGGTGGGTTAAATTTGCAACAATGCTACGAGTGTTGATTTATTCCATAGTTGTTCCTAGAAAAATAACTCTAATTTAGCCCATAGGTGTGCCCAAAAGGATATATAATGATTGGAATCAAGAAACGCATGCCCAGAATGTTAAATATTTTTTTTCATTAAAATTGTAAAGGGAAGAATCCCCCAATCTAAGAACTAGGAAGTGAAATGGGAAGACTCATATATGCAAACCCTGGGTTATCTAACTTTATTTTCCCATAATATCCATAAAACTAAAACGTTATATTGACATGATAAAATCAGGTACAAGTCTTGTCAACTACGTTATTGAGCTGGAATTCAAGGGTTTGATGCTTATCTAACAATGAAGAATACTTAGTAATATCCTTAAGAATGATCCATTCAATCCCTTTCATAGTGGTCTCTATTGTACATGTGCAAAGAATCTCCACTCCACTCAACCACATGCTTGCAATTCGATCAAACTGCCTCCCCTTACATGTTGCCTTCCACTCCATCACTACTTTCTGCCATTTTTTCTTACAATTGTGCGGGGGGGGGGGCTATACTCTACTAAAATTCAAGGCTCACCATATTGGAACCCAAAATATTTATGTAAGAGTTGGACATAACATGGCTTCTCCTTGGGGAGCTCAATGGGTTTTGTAACCTCAAAATATAGCAATGTATTGTCTTGAGATCGAGACATTTTTACCTTGTTTATAGATGGGACAGTCTGTTTAAGATGAAAAAAATTTCAAATCTAATTTGAAGGTTGTAAAGGAGATCACCGTATAGACTGCCAATTCCAACAAATGTTGATGCAACAAACTCAGATTCGAGGTACTGTTGATGTTTGAAGGTTATTGATTCTCAAAACCTAAAAAATGAAGCATGGTTTTCATGGATTAGGGCTATTACTATGGAAAGAGTTCATAGGATTGCAGTCTTAGTGGGAAAAAAAATATTTTCATCTTTCATAATCAACCCTTAGTTTCTTCTTATGCACCCATAATTGAGAAAGGGTTGCTCCTTGATGGTTTTGGGTTGGTCAAGAATGCCATTTCAGGGCTATTTTGGGGTTGAGATATGTTTGGAAAATCCCTATTTGGTTCCATATATGCTAAATAGCCCTCTTAATCACTGTTTGCATTCCTATATTTGTGAAATATGTTGCTTTCTGCCACATTCCATGTCCAGAATCACTTCAAAAGAACTTGTATTTCCTTTTCTTGATGCATAGAGCTCCTTCAAAAATATTTTAGACTTGATTCTAGGGATATTTACGCCTAAGGGACCGAATAATCAGACAACAACAAGAACAATGTGATGGTGCATAATTAGATCATACCATATTACAGGGTGATATTACGAGTGCTAGATTAGGGGACAAATGACAAAATGACACATGGAGTATAGGTGAAATGTGGTAAAATGGTATTTCAAAACAACATGTTTTAGAAGATAAGTTTCAACTTTCAAGAGAAATTCAAGAGGTATGTTTTCCCTAGCCTTGCTATCATATTTATGGTTAAATACTTTGGAATCCATCGTGTTAGCTGCCAGACTTGGACTAGAGACATGGACAATCATAGTATTGATGAAGGTTTATAGTTTCTAGAGGTGACTAGAATATTGGGGTTGAGGGAGGTATGTGGTTTTGATGAGGGTGACAAGTTTCATAATGCCATTAGGGGTGCCACCCCGTAAGAAACACTTTTTACATAAATATCAATGTAAGTAATGTTGGGTGTATAGAATATAAAATATGTTAAATACCATGGAATTAGAGAAATGTGGTTCTTTATGGAATTGGAAAAAGATAGATGGAACATGTATTGCAATGGTATCCACATGTCATAGCATGCATTTGTTTCTGTAGCACTACTATTAGTTGTCACTAAATAGGAAAAAATAGGAGAGAAGGGTGCATCGATAGTTCTCTAATTTTCTGAAAACATATGTGACCATTAATGCCTAATAATATTAGTAAGGGTATAATGATGCACAAACTATTTGTAATATAGAACTGTATCTATCATATTATTATTATAACCAAGAATTCAACTATTGTATAACCCTAAAAGTGCCCAAAAATCTTTGAAAAAGTAATGGGTAATTGACAATGAATCAAAAAGAAAGGATGGATAATGAAGATATTCAAAATACTTAAGACATAACTACTTTTAAATGAAAGGGATTCTCACATGTATGGAAAACACATCAATGACCATTAAACCAAAAAATCAATGATTTGATCAATGCAAACCACAAAAATGCATAGATTCATATGGGGTATATATATCATAGTTAGCAGTTTGTGATTCCAACTGCTCTGATGTGGCATTGTAACCTAGGTAAAATAAGTGCCAAAACAAAGTAAATTAAGCCCCATGGGGCTCAGAACACCCAAAAAATTATGTGAATGGCATTGGATGTAGATTGCACTTTGCTCAAAACCTCTATCCAACTCCTAAAACCATTCCAAAAGTTCCAGAACAGTTACTACAAGCTTCAAATCCCTTGGAACTTAGGAAACAACAAGAATGAGTTCCCCAAATTTCGAGAGTGATTCTCGTGAAATTGGGCTTAAAAATAAAATTCCATATATCAAACTATGAAAATGGTAAAAGATTATTATTTTTTTCTCTAAAATTTTCTTTTCAAAATTTTGATGACCAATGAACTGTTGACAAGAATTGTTGTCGTCTTGGACTTGAAGTGTGACTATTTCCCAAGTTCAAATGAAAAAATATTAGAACAGTTGAGAGATCTGGGATCTGTCATTCATTTTGTTAGAGAGGGTGGTGTTACTCCNGAATTAAATACCTGCATAGTGCATACATTCAAATTCTATGCCCAAAATCCACAAAATTGGTTCCAACCGAAGGAGAAATAATCCAAGGTTAATTCTACCATAATTGGAAGATATGAAGCTAGTTTGCCAAAATCTATTTGTTTAAATGCTACAATGCAATGTTAAGTGCTTTCTATCCATATTTAATAAGGAAAATGGGTTGATAGTGAACAAAGGGATATGAAATAACCAGTATGTAGAGAGAATATTGGTAAATGTTGCAAGGCAATGATATGGTATTGTATTCTCATAGTCAATGGAAGAGTCTCAAATGGCATGCATGGAACCACTGCCTTGATTTCAGGCTTATTTCATTTGATTTCCTTCTTAGGGAATGTTGCTGATTATGTGTGCATCCTCTGTCCTCTGGTGAGTTTGATCGTGAGATCTGATGGGGACCAAGCCCAAAGTGGACCAATTCAACCATATCAAAACATTTTTAAGGGATTTGTATCTATATCTAATAAGGAATTGGGGCTGATAATGAAAAAATGGACATGAAATAGACAACATACCAAGAAAATATTGGTAATTTTATATTTAGGAATCCAATAGAAATTCTAGGTTACAGTTATATGAACATAAATAAAGGATACACCCACTATCTTGGATCATATAATCACAAGCTTTGTATATAGTTGGTGCTATGTATTTAGCACAATAATTTTAATTCTTTGAAACTTGGCAAATACACAGCTGGTGCTATCTAATTAGCACAATAGTTTGACTTGCCTGAAACTTGGAAAATACACAGCTCATGCTATCAAATTAGAAAAATAGTTTGAATTTTTTGAAACTTGACCAAAGTTTAGTAACCAACTATATTATATGTAACCTATTAAAATTCTTTCAAAATAGAAAGAGACTTTTGACAAGATTTTGGCCTTTCTATTTACCAAATATCATCGCACTTTTTGGCAAGCATTTAAAAGCAAGTTTTACTATTGAGTTTTTGAATGACCTTAGTCAAAGTAATTTTTGATTAGTAAATTGTTGTATGTTAAGAGGTGTAGAGAACATAGGAGTGTTTATTTAGGAAAATTTTATTTGCACCTAAGGTTTATTCAACCAACTTGAAACATTATAACTTGGAACAAATCTCATTAGGGAATCTTGGTCAAGAACAGAATGTCCAACAATGAGTTTTAATTCCAGTAGTTCTGAAATCAGAGAAGCAGTTATAGGAGCTGATAATAAATAAGCCATAGGATTGAGAATTATTTGATGGTTCAACCCAGAATAATAGTATTGCAGAGTGTGTTTTATATTTTGAATTTTATTTTATTAGAATGAAGGTAGCCCTAGGTAAGTGTTAAAACAATTTTGTTGAACTAATGGCTCTCATGTTTTTGATGGAAGTAGTAATGGAAAAATATGTAAGGATCTTACAGTTATATCAATATTCCATGCTAGTGATCAAATGGATGAAGAGGAACAGTAAGCTGCTTGATGTTCATCTAAACTTTCCCAGGGAGCAGAAAAGGATTCAGTTTGAAACTTCGACTCAATTCCATTTGATCATGCCTCTAGAGAATTGAATGTTGAGGTAGATAGACTTTCAAAAAGAAGGAACTAGGTTCTAGAAGGAAGGGTTTTATTCGAAGATTTCTGAGAAGGAGATGAAGTTTTTATATTTATTTGATTTAGGTTTTTATCTACTATCCTCGATTTTTTGTATCCCTAGTTAATGTAACTAATTATGACTTAAATTTTGAGTTGATTATTTAAATTGTCAAACTATGAGATAATATTCCAGTGGTTCTTGAATCAGAGAAGTAGTTATAGGAGTTGATCATAAATAAACCATAGGCTAGAGGATTTTTTGATATCTCAAGCCAGAATAATAGTATTGCAGAGTGTGTTTTATATTTTGATATTTATTTTATTATAATGAAAGTAGTCGTAGGTAAGGGTTAAATTTTTTTGTTGAGCTAATGTCTCTCAGTTTGATGGAAGCAACAATGGAAAAATCTGTAAAGAGCTTAATTTATATCAACATTTGATGATGGTGATCAATTGGATGAAGAGGACAAGGCAACTGCTTGATGTTCATCTAAATTTTCAGGGGAGGTAGAAAAAGGCTTCAGTTTGCAACTTTGAATCAATTCCATTTCACTGTGCCTCTGGAGAATTGAATGCTGAGGCAGATAGACTTTCAGAAATAAGGCTCCAGGTTCCATAAGGAAGGGTTTTATTTGAAGAGTTTCGAGAAGGAGAGACCTCAGCTTATGAGGACAATTATTGTTGATACAGAGTAAAATGCACCACATAGAAGAAGATGGATTTTTTATATTTACTTTGATTTAGGGTTTAGCGAGTATCCTCTATTTTTTTAGACCTCGTTAATGTAACTAATTATGAATTAAAATTTGAGTTGATTATTTAAACTGGTTGACTAGATACACTTCACAGATATGAACAGAAATGCAGTGATGACTTGTTGTCTTTTTGGATAGTAATGTGTGATAACTGTTAATAAGAATATTTATCCACTTGGACTTGAAGTGTGATCATTTACCAAGTTCAAATGAAAAAATATCAAAACAGTTGAGAGATTTGGGATATCTCATTTGTTTTGAGAGAGAGTGTGGTGTTACTCCTTTAAAATTAAATAGTTCAACTAAAAAGAGAGGGAGAGTTATCGTATATACCAATCACTACAAATTTGTAAAACCTTCTTTAATAGAGGAATAGCAAGATATATAAAACAATTATGAATGAATAGGGTGCATATTGCAAAATTAAGGATATCTGAAATAAATGATAACATCTAGATATACCTAGCCACCTATGCACACATTAGCAATGCTATTAATATATCACTTATACACCACTTGCCAAATTTCTTAGCATTTATTTTAGCTCACAGGGTAAGAATCTTTGGGGAGTTATATATTGCTCAAGTTTTCTCATAGAAGAGTTTGTAATTTCCCTCTACAAAATATGCATTTGAACAATGGACTAGAAGTGGAAGGAGATCAAGTGAACAACAATCTCATAATATTCACCTTTGGAGTAGCCTAAGTAGGATCACAAAGTTAGAAATATGAGATACAAAGTTCAATTATTTCAATGGAAACAACTTAGTGAAACAACCAAATCTTGGTTATGCCTAGCTCTTCTAGCTCTTGCTATCAAAGTCAAAGGTAACAACAGTTCCAAATCTCATAACAACTAAGAAAGAATAAAACCCATAGATCCTTTAGTTTCTTCCATTGTTAAAGTTGAATCTATGCCAGAAGTAGAGGCAGATCCCACATAAATAGACCGATATATTATCATATAATTGGAAGGCAGTGGGCACCTATAATTTTTAATTAGTGAAGATATTGTGTGCATGTTGTCTACTAGGCCTTTGTCTCACTCTAGATATTTTCCTTCAAGGGGTGTTCTACTTGATCCTTCAGTTTGAGATTCTGCAACATCTATTTTGTTTCTATAGTCAATGTTAGTTGTCTTTGACTTAGTGAAGTTAACGTATGTCAGGTCTACTAGAGCTCAAAGGGTTTCCTGGAAGCACATCATTTATTGAACAAATACGAGTACTCTCAAGGCTGTTGTTATCTTGACTTGTGTTCCCAAATTCAAGGTGATTGTTCAATTCACTCAAGAAAGTATATGTGGGTGATGCTTTGATGGTGATGAAAGCATTCTTGCACTCCTCATGGTTGGAATTAAGGATCATTGAGATGAAACTAATCTTGACTCCTTGAGTATGGGTAGATACTTCTAAATGAGAAGATGCAGAGTAATGCTAATATACTTGTAAACGAGGAGATTCCTAAAACTTATATAATATGACCATTACTGATTGTTGATGTCATTTTTTAGGGAATTATTAACAGATCTATAAGACAAATGATATAATTATAAATTCATTTTTATATTTTGAGAATGATGCTAGAATGTATTTAAATGAGCCAATGCCTATGGGTACAAAACTTCCCTCTGTTTAGGGCACACTTAGGTGGTTGGATGAGCATTTATTTTTCTGTATTGTTAGAATATCAGCTCTAGCTGTCCATCTTCAATGTTTAATCTCAGTGTTTCCAATCACATCCAAGGTCCAATTACCTTTCCATTTCCCCTAGAGTTCAATGCTTCCCCTTGAGGAGCCCTCTTTTAACACTTTGTCATAGGATTATAGAACATAGGAGCCAATTACTTATGTAAACTAGCATCATTCGATAAAAGCTATCCAGTTCTATTGATCATACAAATCTATGATACTTATGTGCCTATTCCTTTATTGTTCAAAGGTTCCACATTATTTCTTGGCTATAAATTCATGGTTGATCAAAGGTTCCATATGTGCATATTATTATTCTGCCTACAACATTATTATTCTGTTTCTAGAATTTTGTTGTAAAAGGTTATTCAAATTTAAAATATTTATACTATCTCAGTATATCCACAATTTTACATGAAAAAGCATAAAGATGTTAACAAACATGATAGTAGACATTGTTTCCACACACCAAAACTGTGTCTTTTTGCTCTATCCATAAACAAATTTTACATATTTATACAACATCATATCACACCACTTTCTAACTAGTGACAAAGAGAGGTTGAAAAATTCTCTCAACCCCCTAACCACTCATCCTAAGTTTAGAACAATCTTGTTGGAGAGAATCTATCATCCAACGAAGATCGAAAATCCTCCAAAAAGCACACAATAAAGATACTCAAGTAGAGATAAAATCTACATCATAATGAGCATTATAATAATAAACCACATTCCACTAGTATGATTATAAGTATCACACAATGAACACAAGTAGGGGTTGATAATTCCAACACTCCCCCCCTTAACGCATGCTTGTCTTGATTTTTGTCAAGTCAATTTTTCATCATAATCTAGTCCTATACAACAAATGCTCCAAAAGAAATCCTAATAAAAAAGGTCTATATCTGGTCCAACTTATCACTTGCATATCATACGTCAATAATATAGATGTCATCAAACCATCAACATTCATACATAGGAACAACCATCCACAGGAATACATGGGTACCTAACCATTGTGACCATTGATCTAGTGTGATGTCCTCTAGGTATGTGGTTCATTCAACTTCTTGATTAACTCCGCCTGAATGTACAAAATAATTCAAGTTTCTAGACCTACCACACCTCACAAAATCTACAAACATGAGAAGCCATGCCACATGGACCTCTCTCGTAATAGAGTCAAGCTAGTATTGGCTTTGATATCATGTTAAAAAATGGGAGAAAATAAATTGTTCCACACAAAAATTGTTTCTGATTGATAACATCCATCAAATGATCCTACACATTTACAGTGTTTTATAAACCACACAGACCATAACCGGAACCATCCAGTTTGACCAGCCAGTTAATGTTCAAACTCAATCAGGCACAAAAATCAGCATGGGCAACGGTTCAGTAATGAACCGATTGACCCAAATCCTGAACCGGATGGGTTGTTACCTAACCATTCCAAACCACTCGGGTCTACCTCCAAGCTATAGTTTTCCTATACGGTACTGTACAGGTACATTTCATTGTTGTTTTAAAGAAAAACTTAAAAAATCCTAAATCCCAACCCTAAATCGTTGCTACAGAATTAGTACCATATATTGTCCTGCTCTAGCCTAGATTTGATCGATAATACTGAGGCTGTCTATTACCAGCATTGGTATGGTTTAGGAAGTGGTCAACTTTGAGGGTCTTTTGTTGTAGTTCTAGATGTTTGAAGGGAATGTGCCTTTGATCATGCCGCAGACAGACCTCAGCATTAGCCTCATCCCAACACACATATCAAAGAGAACAAATGAAGTATGATGAAGAATTTATATATATGACTGTGTAATACTACCCCGCGCAAAGTTTCATTGCTTCTTTCTCCTATTTCATCACCTTAAGTATGCCAAGAATGAATAATAAGGGTGGCTTAAATTTGCAACAATGCTACGAGTGTTGATTTATTCCATAGTTGTTCCTGTTATCTCCCAAAAAGTACACCGTCATTTTGGGTGATAGAATGGGTTAAAAATTTTATATCTGTGAGTCTTGCACTTCAAAATCCAATTTTTTTTGCTTTCGGCAGTGAACTCAATCTGTGGGAGTTTACTTAACTGCCGAAACAGGCCCATTTCGGCAGCTAAGAAGGTCTCTCAAAATTACTTTAGTTGCCGAAAATGTTTCCATGTGTAAATTTAAAAGATTGTGCTTTGGAAATCTCCAAATGTCAAGCTATATGTGGATCAGTGATATGCATGGAAAGAACGCGTGGAGGATGGTTGATCCAGCGAGAAGGAGAGATATTGGAGGAGTTGCATATGCAGCCTCTAAGGCAGGAATAAAACGTGATGACAAATATTATGGCTTTGGAGCTTGGGATGTACAATATTCGTGTTAATGTTATAGCACCAGGACTCTTTAGATCTGAAATTACTGCTAGTCTGATGGAGAAAGATTGGTTGAACACCGTGACAAGAAAGATTGTCCCTCTACAAACATGGGGAGAGATAGATCCAAAATTGACATCTGCCCTCTATCTATTAGCTAGTGATACCTCTGCGTATATAACAGGAAATATATTTATTATTGACGGAGGTCAGTCTTTACCAGGTGTATGAATTTTTAAGTCCAAATATTTTAGAGAGGGGATCCATCCAATTCCATGTGCATACCAAGCACTCCTTCAGTTGACATCATTTTGCCATTCCTTGACTGAGATGTCTCGTCAAAATGTAATAAAGCAGCAAACAATTGACTGGGTTGAAAGACACTATTCATGCATGTTCAAGGAAATTCATTTTGGAAATCACTTCTCATTGATGGAGCAGAAAAATCGAGTCAGAGATTTGCAGATCATTTGGAGCACAGGTTATATTTGGAAGTGGAATTGTCAAGAGACCCAGGGCTGCAAGTTATTCATATACCTGATTTAAGTATGCATTCAGGAATTGATCTCCAGCTTTTGAAGCATTTACTAGATGAATACAAGGTCCTTGCTGGCCTTAGATTTTCTTTACTAACAACGTTACGCTTTGCAATAGCCTTTTTACATCTAGACACCAGACAGCAATACACAAGCAGAGGAACAGGGAGGTATTAGACAATGAAGGGAGTATACTGAAGTGCTCAGAAACTCTTGATGAGAGATCACTTGGTTAGGTCAATGTGTTCAAAATCCCGCCGAGTTTCTCTCATAGTGAACAGAAGATCATCTACAGTCCTGATTAACTTGAAATACTCCTCATCCTGAGTCTCATTTATTACTTTAAGGAGAAATCTGTTATGATCCCTGAAATATAGCTTGAGGATTTACACTTCTGTCATCGAATTCTGAGTATCGTTGCAAGCCTCAGTTTTCTAAACGAATATGCCTAAAGCCCATGCTGTTCCCTGTCACACGAAATAACTCAAGAGGAATTTTTTGCTGAAATCGCGTGATCTTGCGGGGCGATTTTGACGGCCTTCCTGAACTCCAAATTCAGATCTGGAAGCACCAGTGGATAGTTTATGATCTGTAGATCAAAATCGACTATTCGAACATGCAAAACGGACATCGTACGGTTGAGAAAATTGATTTTTTCCAAAGGCAGTTTTTTCAGGAATTCTACAGGTTTCGGTAGCTTAGGCGAGCCTCCAAGAGCTCATTAGCTGCCGAAAAGGCTGACTTTCGGCAGCTAACGCGTGAAACTGGCAGAAGGCTTAGCTGCCGAAAGCCCGTTTTCACAAATCGCTTAAGATTTTCGCCCAGATCGCGGATTTTCTAGTTGGAATGGCGGGAGGCCGAGCAGAATAAACAAGTTATGAATTATGCCATCATTATCTACAGGAGTTTTGAGCTAGATCAAAGTGAAATGGGCATTTTGGCTAATTTGAAGCATCTTTTTGAGGAAACAGCTCGATAAGTCGACTGCCACATCATTAAAATCAAATCTGTGGTGCGCCCAACTCAGTCCACCGAGCCTTGGAAGGCTACTTCACTTCACCAACCACCAAGCTGTTGAAGGAGATCTCCACATCAGCATTTCCTTGATTTTAGGGATCAGTCCCTATCTTTTTGCTTTTAACTGTCAGTTAATGTTTTAGTTAAACTCAACAGATCCATGCTTTTAGGATCTAGAAACTGTTTGTAAAAGCTTTAAAAGCCTAAGAACTCAGACTGAAAAAAGGGGGGGTTCGAGCTTGGAGAAATTTTGGCCTATGCTTTGGTTGCTTATTCCAATAAAAATCACAGTTTCCTTTTGTTTCTGTATCAGAATTTTCATCCATCTTTCTTTTATGTATTCTGTTTAAGTTTAGCTCAGCTTTATGCTCATGAACTTGAATGGTTCTGTACTTGGTTTAGGTTTAGCTCAGCTTTATGCTCATGAACTTGAATGAATGAATTCTTTGTTGTTTAGTATGACCCTGCATGCCCAATGTACTTGGTGATCTGAATAGTATTCTCCATACCTTTCTTGTTATATTGCGTCTGATTTACAGTTTCTAAGAGCACTGGCTCATTTAACTATTTTGATAAGCAATCTCTCCATCGTGCTATTTTGGTATCCCATCGATCCACCTTTTCAGAAAACACAAAAAACATGATTTCTCAAGTTACCAAGCATACTTAGCCATAACCACTAAGTAGTTTCTTGGAGTGCTAACAGTTCCTATAATGATAACTGTAATTTAGCTTATAGGTGTGCCCAAAATGATATATCATGCTTGGAATTAATAAGCGCATGCCCAGAATGTTAAATATTTTTTTTCATTAAAATTGTAAAGGGAAGAATCCCCCAATATGAGAACTAGGAAGTGAAATGGGAAGACTCATATGCAAACCCTGGGTTATATAACTTTATTTTCCCATAATATCCATAAAAATGAAATGTTATATTGACATGATAAAATCTAGTACAAGTCTTGTCAACTACATTATTAAGCAGGAATTCAAGGGTTTGATGCTTTTCTAACAATGAAGAATACTTAGTAATATCCTTAAGAATGATCCACTCAATCCCTTTCATAGTGGGCTCTATTGTAAATGTGAAAATAATATCCACTCCACTCAACCACATGCTTGCAATTCAATCTAACTGCCTCCCCTTACATGTTGCCTTCCACTCCATCACTACTTTCTGCCAATTTTTCTTACAATTTTGTGGGGGGATATACTCTTCTAAAATTGGAGGCTCACCATATGTGAACCCAAAATAGTTGTGTAAGAGTTGGACATAACATGGCTTCTCCTAGGCGAGCTCAATGGGTTTTGTAACCTCAAAATATAGCAATGTATTTTCTTGAGATCGAGACATTTTTACCTTGTTTATAGATGGGACGGTCAGTTTAAGATGACAAAATTTTTAGATCTAATTTGAAGGTTGTAAAGGAGATCATTGTATAGACTGCCAATCCCAACAAATGTTGATGTAAGAAACTTAGAGTTGAGGTACCGCTGATGTTTGAAGGTTATTCATTCTCAAAACCTAAAAAATGAAGCATGGTTTTCATGGATTAGAGCTATTACTATGGAAAGAATTCATAGGACTGCAATCTTAGTGGGAAAAAAATCTATTTTCAGCTTTCATAATCAACCCCTAATTGCTTCTTATGCACCCATAATTGAGAAAGGGTTGCTCCTTGATGGTTTTCGGTTGGTCAAGAATGCCATTTCAGGGCTATTTTGGGGCTGAGATATGTTTGGAAAATCCCTAGTTGGTTCCATACCTTCTAAATAGCCCTCTTCATCACTGTTTGTGTTCCTATATTTGTGAAATATGTTTCTTTTTGCCACATTCCATGTCCAGAATCACTTCAAAACAACTCCTATTTCCTTTTTTTGATGCATAGAGTTCATTCGAAAATATTTTAGACTTGATTCTAGGGATATTTATGCCCAAGGGACCGCATAAGCAGACAACAACAAGAAAAATGTGATGGTGCATAATCAAATCATATCATATTAGAGGGTGATATTATGAGTGGCAAATTAGGGGAAAAATAACAAAAAGACACATGGAATATAGGTGAAACGTGGTAAAATTGTATTGCAAAACAACATGTTTTAGAAGATAAGTTTCAACTTTCAAGAGAAATTCAAGAGGTATGTTCCCCTAGCCTTGCTATCATATTTATAGATAAACACCAATCCATCATGTTAGCTGCCAGACTTGGAGGAGAGACATGGACAATCAGAGTATTGATGAGGGTTTATAGTTGCTAGAGGTGACTAGAATATTGGGGTTGAGGGAGGTATGTGGTTTTGATGAGGGTGACAAGTTTCGTCAGGACATTAGGGGTTCCACCCCATAAGAAACACTTTTTACATAAATATCAACGTAAGTAATGTTGGGTGTATAGAATATAAAATATGTTAAATACCATTGAATTAGAGAAATATGGTTCTTTATGAAATTGGAAAAGGATAGATGGAACATGTATTGCAATGGTATCCACATGCCATAGGATGCATTTGTTTCTGTTGCACTACTATTAGTTGTCACTAAATAGGAAAAAATAGGAGAGAAGGGTCCATCAATAGTTCTCTAATTTTTTGAAAACATATGTGACCAGTAATGACTAATAATATTAGTAAGGGTCTAATGACACATAAAACTATTTCTAATATAGAACTGTATCTATCATATTATTATTATAACCAATAATTCAACTATAGTATAACCCTAAAAGTACCCAAAACTCTTCGAAAAAGTAATGGGTAATTGACAATGAATCAAAAAGAAAGGATGTATAATGAATTTATTCAAAAGACTTAAGACATAACTACTTTTAAAATAAAGGGCATCTCACATGTATGGAAAACACACCAATGACCATTAAACTGAAAAATCAATGATTTGATGAGTGCAAACCACAAAAATGCATAGATTCATATGGGGTATATATATCATAGTCAGCAGTTTGTGATTCTAGTTGCTCTGATGTGGCATTGTAGCCTAGTGAAAATAAGTGCCAAAACAAAGTAAATTAGGCCCCATGGGGATGGGAACACCCAAAACATTATGTGAATGGCATTGGATGTAGCCTGCACTTCGCTCAAAACCTCTATCTAAATCCTGAAACCATTCCAAAAGTTCCCATAACAGTTACTACAAGATTCAAAGCCCTTAGAACTTAGGAAACAACAAGAATGAGTTCCCCAACTTCCGAGAGTGATTCTCATGCAACTGAGCTTAAAAATAAAATGTCGTATATCAAACTATGAAAATGGTAAAAGATTATTATTCTTTTCTCTAAAATTTTATTTTCAACATTTTGATGACCAATGAACTATTAACAAGAATTTTTGTCTTCTTGGACTTGAAGTGTGACTATTTCCCAAGTTCAAATGAAAAAATATTAGAACAGTTGAGAGATCTGGGATCTGTCATTCATTTTGTTAGAGAGGGTGGTGTTACTCCTTTAAAATTCAATAGTTCAACTAAAAAGAGAGGGAGAATGATTGTATATACCAATCACTACGAATTTGTAAAACCTTCTTCAATAGAGAAAAAACATGATATCTAACACAATTATAGATGAACATGGTGCACATTGCAAAATCAAGGATATCTAAAATAAATGATAACATCCACATATCTGGATAGAGTAAAACCATTAATGTAATGATCACTAGACAAGATAGTCTCTTAGGGACAAATAGGATTAAATACTTGCATAGTGCATACATTCAAATTCTATGCCCAAAATCCACAAAATTGGTTCCAACCGAAGGAGAAATAATCCAAGGTTAATTCTACCATAATTGGAAGATATGAAGCTAGTTTTCCCAAATCTATTTGTTTAAATGCTACAATGCAATGTTAAGTGCTTTCTATCCATATTTAATAAGGAAAATGGGTTGATAGTGAAAAAATGGATATGAAATAACCAGTATGCAGAGAGAATACCGGTAAATGTTGCAAGGCAATGATATGGTATTGTATTCTCATAGTCAATGGAAGAGTCTCAAATGGCATGCATGGAACCACTGCCTTGATTTTAGGCTTATTTCATTTGATTTCCTTCTTAGGGAATGTTGTTGATTATGTGTGCATCCTCTGTCCTCTGGTGAGTTTGATCGTGAGATCTGATGGGGACCAAACCCAAAGTGGACCAATTCAACCATATCAAAACATTTTTAAGGGATTTGTATCTATATATAATAAGGAATTGGGGCTGATAATGAAAAAATGGAGATGAAATAACTAGCATATCGAGAAAATATTGGTAATTTTATCTTTAGGAATCCAATAGAAATTCTAGGTTACAGTTATATGAACATAAATAAAGGATACACCCACTATCTTGGACCATATAATCACAAGCTTTGTATATAGTTGGTGCTTTGTATTTAGCAAAATAATTTTAATTCCTTGAAACTTGGTGTTAACCCAAAAATCCCCCACATAGCTCTCAATGGCATACACCACTCAAGGACACCACCTCACAACACTCATTTCACTCCATAAGACCTTCCATTTGACCCCCACACCTCCAAAAGATCCCAAGGATGAAGAAAAGGGATAAAACCCCCCAAAAAGAGCCCAAAATAGACCCTCAGGAGCTAAAACCCTGAAAAAAGGGCTAAAACCCTGAAAGGGGCTAAAGTTAGGGCAGAAGGGGCTAAAGGCCCAAAAAAGGGGCTAAAGCCACGACCAAGGGCTTACAACCCTAAAACCCCTTGGAAAAACTATATGAGGAGGGTGGGGGGTCACTCTCAAAACACTCCTCACTTGCCTATTGTTATGTTGCCCATGGATGCTTTGAGACCTCTTGCTCTCAAACCACCCACTCTCCCTCTCCTCCATCTCCATTTCTCCAAGCCATTGCTTCCCAACCAAGAGAGAGGTGCTCCCATGAGCTAGGGCATGGTGGCCCATTTCCACCTAAGTGAGGTATAATCTCTTTTTATGCTTGTTTATTTGTTTTTCCTTTCTAACCCTCATCTCCATTTGCAGGTTTTTCATTAACATTGTTTGCAGGTTTAGTAGCTTAGGTTTGATTTGCAGGTTTTGGAGGTGGAACCCTAACCCATTGTGTGCAGAGGGGTTCACAAGGGATGCATCTCCATTTTTCTTTCTGTTATTTGCTCTTAGATTTAGTTTATAGTAGCTGCCATTTACTTAGTCTTGCTTAGATTAGCTTAGTTTCAATTCGCAACTATGTTTACATGATTTTTACTTCCATTTTTTACTATTTTCTAAGGGTAGGAACCTACCCTTGTGCCCTATAGGAACAAGGGAGCCATTCTTACCCCTGTAGTGAGGAGAAATTCTCACTATAGCTTTGGCGACTCCCCTGGGTCGATCCCACAGGATCTTGGGCAAAAAATTTCAATTTTTCAAGTTTTTTAGTTTTTACCCTAGTTTTCATAAATATTAGTTTAGATCTATTTAAATCTAATTTATTTCTTGTTTTTGTCAGTGTCAAATCCTCTTCTAGGTCGAGCTGACTCAGACTGACCCCAGTACCAGTTATTGTCAGCCAGATCTGACCCTGCCTCACCAAAACACCCCTTTCTGGAGTAGGTCGCTCTTATCAGGGGGAAAGGTGAGACAAGGTGCAATTAATCCCTAGATAGGCACGCCTAGGGTGCACTTAATCCTCATACATGTGTGACTTTATCCCAAGAGCTCAAGTTGCAGCTGTTTTGGCATTTTGTGCGACCCCTCGCTCATTTATGGAAAAATATCGTGGCCCCCTCGCGGGATTTGGTCAAAAATGTGCATCCTATCACATAGAAGTTGTTTTTGAGTTTAAGTAGCAGCAATTTTCAGTTTCAAAGGACTGTTAGTGCAGCCCAGCTGCCTCTGTCCTCAATTGCAGGTCTTTTTTAATTCCAGTTTTCATTTTCTGCAAATAAATCCATGAACAAAGTGTATATGCTAAATCAATCATTAAGGTTTAATAAAATGAACTAGCCTAACTAAAAGTAACCTAAAATTAACCATCTTGCTGCCCCCTTCCTCCTCTACCCAGTCATCACCCTCTGGGGTATTCTGGGATACGACAAAGGGAAAGCTCGTATAGATCTAGGCACTCCATGGTATTTTTCCTAAACCACTAAAACCAGGTGACCTGGAAGGTAGAGGGGGTAGAGAAGGAGGGATTCTCACGGCACTAAGCATCCTCCCTGTTGACCAACCTAGCACTTGGGAGGTGACCTGAGGATCTACATATGATCTTAGTCCCATTGTGTTGAGAGCCTAGCACCTTCTCTTGGTTGAAGAAGAATATCACTGAGAGGTAGACATTTAGTTAGGCCAACAATTCAGGGTTAATCACCATATTTACTTACAAATTGCTATTTATGTTTGCATACAAAACCATGATGTGAACTCTACCATGAATTCATAAACCATATTGCAAACCAAACATCAGAATAAACAAGCAAACTAACACACCATACCAAAAAATTAACCCAACTCAGTTCATGACGCTGAGTAAGCCTTAAAATTTACCAAATTTACACTAAGTTCAATCAATTATGCAGTCTTTGAGGATATAATTCCCTAACTGCTTCAACTATGGGAAGTACTTGGGCTTTGCCCAGAAACTCATTGTGAGGAGTACCACAGGAACCCTAAAGTAGCTGGCCACTGAGAGGAATTGCCAAGTGAAATGGGCAACGACCCCTTCTGATTGAGTAGACGCACCCGTGAGGAACAAGCCAAGCTGTCTTCTGGCAGTCTTGGTGGCCGAGAGACTACCTTTAGCCAATAGGAAGCCATTGAAACCGGGGTACAAATTTCATACCCACCAGTTTCATACACCAAAGCAAACACAATTGATCCTCCATGATCCTCCTCACGCCTAAGAGGCGAACCACCACCATTTGGAACACTTAGTTGACACCATCATAGCCATTCTCAGTGATATCCCACACCGTTAGAGGGCCACACAGCCTCTGATTCTGATTCAGACCCATATTAGTCTAAACCAGACCTCCACACCGCACCATCTAGCCCCATGGCTACTTAAAACCCGAACCCATTTTTCGACCTAAAATTAGTAAGTGGACCCATGTCCGCGTCACAACCTATCACCCACAATGGGGCAAGCGGTCCAAGCACAGTCATGGAGACTTTCATTAGCCAATTGCCACCACCAATAGTGACCAACCAAGCTGGCCCAGTGGTAACACATGAGGGTAGTGGCCCCTCCACACACATTGTCCCCCCTGCCACACAGGGGGGCAGTGCACCGAGCACCCACATTGCCCCTACTTCCATACATGGGGGCATAAGCCCATCCACCATGGTGCCACTGAAAGCACCCCCAGCTGTATAGATGCACTATGCACCTGCAAACCCCACCCCCATTGTGGCCCCATCCCACATCAACTTGGGGTCAAGTCTGCCCTTCATGGCTCATCTGAACTTGCCTAACTTGGCTATATTAACGAATGATCCCATCCGCCACCAAGATTTTTGGCCACCCATGCCAACGAAGCTACCATCAGACATCCCAAAGTTTGAAGGCAAAGCCGAGGAATGTCCCCAAAATCATATAATGACATTCCATCTATGCTTCTCATCCAACAACATCATAGATGACTCCATCAGACTGAGGCTATTCCAATGCACCCTTACAGGTGCTGCAACCAAATGCTACATTGAGCTACCACAAGCCAAGTACCCTAACTTCAACTCCATAGCCTTCATGTTCCTACAGTATTTCCAACTCCCTATCAGATATGATGAGGGGGTGGAGATCCTGCTATCCTGTCACCAAAACACCGNATCATATCCATGAGTGGTGGCAGTGCCGCAACTTATGTAAGATCCAACTTGATGAAATGATCTTCTTGGATTGGTTCCTCAAGACTTTGCTTCTGCCCATCGCAAAGGATGTCACATCTGAACGTCCCCAATTTGAAGAAGAGGCCATACTGGAGGCCCAACAATTTGACCTCATTTACGCCCAGTCTAGATACTTGTACATAGTCATTCCAGACACTCCCCATCCAAGTACCTCTTACCGTGACACACCGGGGGCATCCCACGCAGCGGATGGCATCATAGGGTCAGCCTCACAACAACCATAGCCTCGACTGGCACCACCTACCATGGCACTGTAACCAAGCAACACTGCTAATGTTGCTTACAAAAACCAAGCTCTGGACTATTCTAGAATGATGTCTCAATCCAGAGCAACAACCTCTTATGCACAACTTGTGCCACCGTAGCAGGCCTAGGCCATGGCTTGGCCAACACAATAGTATGTGGGGAAAATTCCCACATTCATGGTACCACCACCCCCACAAATATACTATGCACCACCAATGCAATAATTTCTAGCCCCCGACCCCGCCCCACCCGCTCCACTCGCACTGTTGGGACAAGTGTTAGTACAACAAAACTGTCCCAACCAGCCTGCCCCCAATAATCAACAAGGGAAAGCTAGAAACAACTGGCCCCGCAACCAAGGTAATAACCAACCACAGGGAGGTGGTCAGCAACCGAACCCTCCCAATAATGTCGCGGCTAACCAGCCAGCCCAAAACCCCACATGGAAGAATGCACCAAGATGTAATGCACCATTCCACACAAACCAACCTTGTACACTCTGTGATGTCTATGGGCATTACATGTTTGAGTGTCCCCTCATGTCTTATGCTAAGCAGGCCATTCAAAATGAGGCCCAACAGGCTGCCAATGCCCCCACCTAAGCCCAACCCAACTAGGCACCACAAGGACCTCCTCTCATGGTGCTTCAAAACCCACTACTAGTCCAAAGATTGGTGGCAACTGTTCCCCCTCCCACGGCCAATCCCAATGCGCTGGGGGCACCGCCCACGGTTGAAACAGGTGTTCACCACCTGATGACCATGACCACTGAAGAGGTCAACTTACAGACTAGATGAAATCAATACAGTACCACCATTGAACCTGTTGACTCATCAACAACATCCACATCTAAGAAAACCAACCTACCTTTCCAGTTACCCCCATTCTCATGCCCCCCCATACACAGAATTGCCAATAATACCACAACTAGAGCTGCAGTCAGCTATGACATTGTGGATGATTTGGCCCAAATGCCAACCTCCATGTCTGCTCTTTAGGCACTTAAAATGTGCCCAACGTAGCGGAAAGCCTTACTAGCCTCTCTAGGGGCAGTAGACCCCTCTGATTCCAAGCTAATTACATTTGATACATAGAACGGAGAGCCACGCATGCCCTCCACTATTGCCTTCCAAATCCTGGTATCCATCCAAAACTTGGTTGTGCACCGATGCATAGTGGATGAGGGGGCATCCACGTGCATCATGTCTAACTTGGTTTGGTAGAATATTGGATCATTGATTCTGCAACCATCCTCCATGACTCTGCGAGCTTATGATGGACACCCCACTAAAGCCTAAGGAATCCTCCCCCATGTCCCCATCACGTTAGCTGGGAAGACCGTCATGATCGACATCGAAGTCGTCAATGCTCAACTGGATTACAACCTCCTCCTTAGGAGGAGTTACATGTACGCCATGCGAGCTGTCACATCAACTGTCTTCTACCTCATGATGTTCCCCATGAAGGGAAGATTGTGACAGTTGACCAGTTCGCCTACCCTGATCTACAAGGGTTAACAGCGCCTACCGACGTTATCCCTACCATCACCAACACCGAACTGCAAGGTGTGACCACACATGCTAACATCATCCCTACAACCAACACTGTGGTTGAAAATACACCAGCCTCCCCACCATTGAATGTGGGCCCTGGGTAGTTTACTGATCCCACCATGATGGCTCCCTTCCCATTGGTGTCACCACCACCGACACGAAAGAAACCTGTGGACTTATGCATGGTCTCATTAAGCACCGCTACGCCCAAATAGTAACTGCAGCCCCAACCACAATCACAACATCCGTATCTGCAACATCACCTGTAGCAACAACATTACACACAGCTACAACCACAACCTCACCCCCACATGCAACGAGCTAGGAGTTATGCGGACTCATCTTTGGTCCATACAATTCCCTTCCTCTTCCCCCCACTCGGTTTCATGAGAAACGCGGTCATGGCCACCTTAAGCCTACCCAACTTTATGTTGGGGATCCCGGTGTGGTATCTAGATCCACCAGCTCAACCAGTAATGGCCTAAGTTGTGTTAACTCTGGTGCAACCTATTGCGGTTGAGTCTCACCCCCCACCCGGTTTGCATAAGCCAACTGCCACACCCGCACCTGCACCACCCCAACTGAAAAGGACGAGGGGGAAGAACACCAAAGCAACTGCAGAACCATGGCCAGTCCCACCTTGTGCCATCTGCGAACAATAGGGCCATCCAACTCAGAATTGCCCTAAAATCCCAGTGATCCGTGCACATCTGGATGCCATGGATACGAATGAAAACACCCCAGTGGTTGAACTCCGAACCGCGCCACTAGTCAAGAACAAATCATTGAGGACAAACCAAGCTTGCACCCTTTGCAGCTTGTATGGAAATTACTCCCACCATTGCCAAGACCTACCCAAATTTTGAATGGCTCTCGCTGACCTCTGTCACCATTCCCTTGAGTCTGAGATCACCTTGATCGAATAATTTCACCCACCACCTCCTTCTTCAGACACCATGTCCATTTATATGATCTCCAGTTCTACAAAGCCTCTTGTCTCCACCATCACCGATGATCCATCAAACCTGTCTCTTCTGTTATTTCTGCAACCATAGCCGCAACCTCAACCTCAGTTACTAGGGAAACAAGGGGGTTCATTCCTAATCAACATGATCGTTTTTCTTTTTCTTTTTCTTTTCTTTTTCCTACCATCCAGGATCGTGAGTAAGTCTACCTTGGAAACCCTCCATCTACAGGATTTCACACTAGGAGATCCTCTATGGTACCTTGAACGACCTATCGTACCTCTGAGGCCCCAGGATGTGTTGACTCATGTCCAGTCAATTGAGATGATGTTGCACCTACCTCCAAGTCCATTAAAGACTCCTCTCGTCTCCAGGCTTACCCCTCTTCCTTTAACAGAGATTGGGGGTAAGGCCACAAAAACAACAACCAGTACCATTTACATGATCTCTAGCACCAGTTGCCCTTCCGTCTCATCGGCCATGGAAGATCCACCTGATCTACCCCAGTGCCACTTACGTGATGACAGAGATATATGTAAGACCACCTTTGGTTCTACCCCATTCCCTTTAAACCATAGTGTGGAATCGATTCTTCCCATAAAAGACCAGATTTTGTCACCCTGCCTTTCCAATGACCTTCATCTTAGCAAGGGGGCATACCTCTTCGCTGACTCAGACGGCCGACTCTTGAAGAAGCTGCACAATGGGCTCCACCTCAAGAGATTCCATTCCTGATATAACCACTATGAGTCCCTTATAGTGTAGTTTTTTCCCTTTCTTATTTTTCGGTGTTTTTTAGCACAAGTCAGGGGTAGCGCCATTAGCTACCAATCCAAAGTCACCTGGAACTGGTTCGCGACACCTCTCACACCTCCGGGCTCAAATTTACACCTCCTTATGAGACCATCATCTCACATTTAATAATTCAATTTCGGGACCATCTCCCATAATTCACCTCGATTTACGAGCCATGACATGATGATGCTAGTGTCTATGGACCAGTACTCATATCACACTTCCCGACCGCTACTCATGCAAGTTGTCAGGCTGCTGCCCGTTAAGGATTGTACTATACTTTCACTTTTTGTATTTATTATTGTCTTTCTTCACCACACCTTATGTAGACATATGGACCATCATCCATAAAAAACCCTTTATTTTTCTTCCATGTATTTGACATAGAAGTGTCCTCGGGCCACTGCCCATTAAGAATGTAATTTTAGCTTTTATTTTGTCTTTTTAACACATAGATTGTCTTTTATTTTTTACCGCACCTTACGCGGACCTCTGGACCACTGTCCACAAAATGATTTCTTTTCTTGCACGTATTTGGCATATAAATGCCTCTGGAATTGCACTTACATCACATGTGGTCAAGTCCGTCCACATTAACGCACACACACGCTCTCATGACCTTTGTCAGAGAGCCACATTGGTTTGCATGCCTCTGCCGCACCATCTCACAGGCCTCTGCTGCGATATATCCCATGCATATAGTGGTATGTTTGAGAGCCTTCTGCTCCATCCATACTGCGCGGATGACCTTTGGACCTCTGTCCACCATCCTGACATGGGGCACCGCCCGTGCCACCGCAGTCGGTTGACCACCTTGGATTTTTGTTTAAGCTCTTTTCTGACTCCTTAAAACAATGAAAAGATCCCCAAGCACAACTGCTTCCTTTCCCGCTCGCTAAAGTATAGGAAAGGGCATCTACATTGTCTCGTTTACCTCCTTTTGCAGACCATGTAGACCATCTCATGAAAAGGACCTCCTTGGCACACTCAAGCCAAGATCATTCCCCTCTGCATACTTTTTTTCTTTCTTGGGAAAAGGGGCAGCACCTAACGAAAAATCTCTTTTCCAGCCATTTCAACAAGAAAATATCACCGAGAAAACTTGGTTTTGTTCATGCTCGTAAAAGTATTTGAATGATCGTCCAGTTAGTATAGGTTTAACCTTTTCCAGCCTGATTGGAATACCAATGGTAAAGAAGTCTCTCATCCCCACTAGGATGGGTGAGCTCTCCTATGTATACTTTTATCTTTTTTCAAGCATAGGAGACTACCAATGAAAAAGAGCCCCCACTGGAGTCTTCTTCGTGCTTTCAGACTCTCAAAAAATTGAAAGCACCATCAAGCACTTACCTTCTTATGCTCTCCAAAAATCCATGATATCGTACCATAACGGTGTCCCTAGACACCAACCCATAAAAAACAGTTCGGCAGCATCCCCACATTGGGTCGCCTTTGTTCAGAGTACTCTGCAGTGTGTCTTCCTTGGATCCCATCAATATCAAAAGTGTCCACCTCCTCCAAGTATTTCCCATCTGTAGCAATATTCTCAGTATTACAGCTATGATCCCATTCCCATGAGTTGAGTTTCATTTGCTGCCTGGTTCGCCCTTCCATCATACTCTGAACAAAGGAAGTTTGAGTCTACCACTCACCCCCTGCCCTGTTTAGTTCTTCCCTTCCCTCCCTCCCCCCCCCAATTCAGTGATTCAGTCCGCAGATTGCTTCTTATCTTTCGGTTATCCCTTGTGCCCCTAGTCAAGGAAACATCATTGCCTTGGCTAGGGGTAGGTGTCCCTCTGTCGATGCCAACACACATATTCCAGAGGATATACCCAGAGGTCCCTGTCTCTTGGTTTCATTAACATCATTGATGAGTTCCTTGGACCACTTGAGAGGGGTCCTTAGTGCCTCTTGGGATGGTTGTTTCTCATGTGCTCGACTTAAACTCCATCATCGCACCATTGAGATCCATACAGGGTTTGTTCCACACAGTATGTGGTCGAATACCCTGGATGTCACCTGACTCTAGTACATTGGTGAGTCCACTCGAGGGACCTAAACAGGTTATGTCCCTTGTGATTTTCGGGTTGCGTTGGAGACAGTGTTTAGAAGCCCCAACAGTGTTTCGGTATACCTTTATGATTGATGCAACATACTTGTACCACAGAGACTCTGACTCTTAACCAATGAGTCCATACAGATATGTATTATTCCAGATCCAGTAGACTGTCAATCATGAAGATATAGCATTCCATGAGAATGCCATGGGTCCAACGTACCAGATCAGTATTGTATTCAGCCTCACATGAGAGGCAACCAACATTGTAACATCAGTTGTATATGATCGGCTCTTGTATTTTAGAGCATAGATCAAATGATTCTTTTTACATTGTCATGAGCATGGGGATGCCTGCCTCGTCCATATACATGTCACACATTTATTGTATCTCACCCATTGATGGGAACCAAATTAATACAAAACCAAAAGCCACCATGCCCCAGCCCTAGAAGCACCACCTCTTGACAACAAATCCTATGATGTCCATCTTCCATACATTGAGCTCCTGCCCTCACACATCAGGGGGCAATCTGTTAACCTAAAAATCCCGCACACAGCTCTCAATGGCCTACACCACCCAAGGACACCACCTCACAACACTCATTTCACTCCATAAGACCTTCCAATTGACCCCCACACCTCCAAAAGATCCCAAGGATGAAGAAAAGGGCTAAAAACCCCAAAAAGAGCCCAAAATAGACCCCTAGGAGCTAAATCCCTCAAAAAGGGGCTAAAAACCTGAAAGGGGTTAAATTTAGGGTGGAAGGGGCTAAAGGCCCAAAAAAGGGGCTAAAGCCCTGACCAAGGGCTTAAAACCCTAAAACCCCTTGGAAAAACTATATAAGGAGGGTGGGGGGTCACTCTCAAAACACTCCTCACTTGCCTATTGTTATGCTTCATGTGGATGCTTTGAGACCTCTTGCTCTCAAGCCACCCACTCTCCCTCTCCTCCATCTCCATTTCTCCAAGCCATTGCTTCCCAACCAAGAGAGAGGTGTTCCCATGAGCTAGGGCATGGTGGCCCATTTCCACCTAAGTGAGGTATAATCTCTTTTTATGCTTGTTTTATTTGTTTTTACTTTCTAACCATCATCTCCATTTGCAGGTTTTTCATTAACATTGTTTGCAGGTTTAGTAGCTTAGGTTTGATTTGTAGGTTTGGGAGGCGGAACCCTAACCCACTGTGTGTAGAGGGGTTCACAAGGGTTGCATCTCCGTTTTTCTTTCTATTATTTGCTCTTAGATTTAGTTTACAGTAGCTACCATTTACTTAGTCTTGCTTAGATTAGCTTAGTTTCAATTCACAGCTTTGTTTACATGATTTTTACTTCTTTTTTTTACTGTTTTCTAAGGGTAGGAATCTACCCTTGTGCCCTATAGGCACAAGGGAGCCATTCTTACCCCTGTAGTGAGGATAAATTCTCACTACACTTGGCAAATACACAGCTGGTGCTATCTAATTAGCGCAATAGTTTGACTTTCCTGAAACTTGGAAAATACATAGCTCGTGCTATCAAATTAGAAAAACAGTTTGACTTTTTTGAAACTAGACCAAAGTCTAGTAACCAACTATATTATATGTAACATATTAAAATTCTTTCAAAAGAGAAAGAGACTTTTGACAATATTTTGGCCTTTCTATTTACCAAATATTATCGCACTTTTTGGCAAGCATTTAAAAGCAAGTTTTATTATTGAGTTTTTGAATGACCTTAGTCAAAGTAATTTTTTTATTAGTAAATTGTTGTGTGTTAAGAGGTGTAGAGAACATAGGAGTATTTATTTAGGAAAATTTTATTTGCACCTAAGGTTTATTCAACCAACTTGAAAAATTATAACTCAGCACAAAGCTCATTAGGGAATCTTGGTCAAGAACAGAATGTCCAACAATGAGTTAATATTCCAGTAGTTCTGAAATCAGAGAAGCAGTTATAGGAGCTGATAATAAATAAGCCATAGGATTGAGAATTTTTTGATGGTTCAAGCCAGAATAATAGTATTGCATAGTGTGTTTTATATTTTTTATTTTATTTTATTAGAATGAAGGTAGCCCTAGGTAAGTGTTAAAACAATCTTGTTGAACTAATGGCTCTCATGTTTTTGATGGAAGTACTAATGGAAAAATATGTAAGGATCTTACAGTTATATCAATATTCCATGCTAGTGATCAAATGGATGAAGAGGACTAGTAAGTTGCTTAATGTTCATCTAAAATTTCCGGGGAGCATAAAAGGCTTCAGTTTGCAACTTCGAATCAATTCCATTTGATCATGCCTCTAGAGAATTGAATGTTGAGGTAGATAGACTTTCAAAAAGAAGGAACAAGGTTCTAGAAGGAAGGGTTTTGTTCAAAGAGTTCTGAGAAGGAGAGGCATCAGCTTATGAGGACACTTACTGTCGATACAAAGTCAATTGCACCCCACAGAAGATGATGAAGTTTTTATATTTATTTGATTTAGGGTTTTATCTAGTATCCTCGATTTTTTGTATCCCTAGTTAATGTAACTAATTATGAATTAAATTTTGAGTTGATTATTTAAACTCTCAAACTATGAGATAATATTCCAGTGGTTCTTAAATCAAAGAAGCAGTTATAGGAGTTGATAATAAATAAACCACAGGCTAGATGATTTTTTGATAGCTCAAGCCAGAATAATAGTATTGCAGAGTGTGTTTTATATTTTGATATTTATTTTATTATAATGAAAGTAATCGTAGGAAAGAGTTAAAAAAATTATGTTGAGCTAATGGCTCTCAGTTTGATGGAAGCAACAATGGAAAAATCTATAAAGAGCTTAATTTAGATCAAGATTCGATGATTGTGATCAATTGGATGAAGAGGACAAAGCAGCTACTTGATGTTCATCTAAATTTTCAGGGGGAGCAGAAAAAGGCTTCAGCTTGCAACTTTGAATCAATTGCATTTGACCGTGCCTCTGGAGAATTGAACACTGAGGAAGATAGACTTTTAAAAATAAGGCACCAAGTTCCATAAGGAAGGGTTTTATTTGAAGAGTTTCGAGAAGGAGAGGCCTCAGCTTACGAGGATAATTACAGTTGATACAGAGTAAAATGCACCCCATAGAAGAAGATGAGTTTTTTATATTTAATTTGATTTAGGGTTTAGCGAGTATCCTATATATTTTTAGCCCTCGTTGTCACGTCCCCTTCCCTCAACCGACGAAGAGAACGCGATGAATGCATCAACACAACCGGGCAAATGGCCCCAAAAACATAAAACAAATGAAAACAATGCTGGAATTAAGCATACACAGATGCAGTTATATTCAATCATACAGCGGAAGCAACACAACACATTTCCAGCATTCAACATCAGTATAAATTACAGAGCTGAAGTAAACAGCAGTACTTATCTTTGATGAAGAATTCACCCGCAACCAGCTACGTCGCTGCAACGTTCCACCCAACCATAGGCCAGCTTGCTCATCAGTCTCTCAGCAACGCTGCCACCCCCGAGCTGGGCAAGATTCCTCTGGAATAAGGGTCAATTGCAGGCTTATACATAGCCAAGGGGCACAAACAGCAAACCAACACAGCTGGGTTTCACAGGCTTTCAATAGACAAGCCAAGCCAGCACAGCCTGAAGGCTAACCATTGCACTCCGGAAACCAATTAGCTATCACAGCTCAAACAGGGAAAAACGAATTACACAGCCCCAACAACAGTACAGCAAACAAAATGCAGTAGGGACGAATTTACAGTTTTCCCAACCAATGTGTGAACAGAACCCACGAATTATCCTGTGAGTGAAGGATACATCCACCCTATTCACAATTCACCCAGGGAAATACTGCGTGGATAAATCCAGCAAAATACCAAGCGTGAAGATGGAAAATGGGAGGGAATCCCTCTGCGTGAGGATGCACAGCCGTAGAGGCCCTGCGTGAGGAGAAAACAACTCCAATTTTGCCCGTGGAGGAACAAAACATCAGCAAGGACGCGAATTACAGTGCGTGGGTGCTTCAACAACTTGTGGAGCCCCAGAAAATGTCTGCGTGAGACTAAAATCGCCCAGAGCCTGTGCGTGAGAAGCCAACAGACCAAAATCGTGGTGAGAGTGTAAACTGACCAGGGAAGAGTGCATGAGGGAGAAGAATGGGCAGACGTGGGTGGAGTGTGGATGTGGGTATGGAGCCGACAGCCCTGCGACCCCACTCCCAAAGGCAATAACTGCCCTCAACCACTCAGCCATATCTCCTCAACCACCAGCTGAAGCATTAAAGAGGTTGACAAGGTTGGATGAGGCAAAAGGTGACAAACAACAAAGGTGGCAAAACAAGAAGGTAATAAAACATGGGTTTTTCCCCCATAACCAAGGTTTGACATCCTCTACCCCTTATCCTTTGGAACCATGCCCTTTTCATTCAACGTTGCACTGCCGTAGCTGGTTGTGGTTTATTTTAATTGATGTGCGGGTTTACATGATGCCGAATTATAATGTGCCGGATAGCACGACATACCATCGGCAATTACCTCTATTGCCGAAACATACACAACAAAATCGATGGTGGGGCCTTTGCCTTTAGCTCCTCACCATGATTATTTACATTACATACATCATGCAAACGGGGTCGAAACCGGGGACATGACACTCGTTAATGTAACTAATTATGACTTCAAATTTGAGTTGACTATTTAAACTGGTTGACTAGATACACTTCACATATATGAATAGAAATGCAGTGATGACTTGTTGTCTTTTTGGATAGTAATATGTGATAACTGTTAATAAGAATATTTGTCCTCTTGGACTTGAAGTGTGATCATTTCCCAAGTTCAAATGAAAAAATATCAAAATAGTTGAGAGATATGGGATATCTCATTTGTTTTGAGAGATAGTGTGGTGTTACTCCTTTAAAATTAAATAGTTCAACTAAAAAGAGAGGGAGAATTCTCGTATATACCAATCACTACAAACTTGTAAAATTTTCTTCAATAGAGTAATATCAGGATATATAAAACAATTATAAATGAATAGGGTGGACATTGCAAAATTAAGGATATCTGAAATAAATGATAACATCTAGATATACCTAACCACCTAAGGACACATTAGCAATGCTATTAATA
Organism: Pseudotsuga menziesii; assembly: GCA_001517045.1. Classification (NCBI taxonomy): domain Eukaryota; kingdom Viridiplantae; phylum Streptophyta; class Pinopsida; order Pinales; family Pinaceae; genus Pseudotsuga; species Pseudotsuga menziesii. The sequence continues at coordinate 232,213 of LPNX010346787.1, forward strand.
TATCACTTATACACCACCTACCAAATTTCTCGGCATTTAGTTTATCTCACAGGATAGGAAGCTTTTGGGAGTTATATATTGCTCAAGGTTTCTCATCGAAGAGTTTGTAATTTCCCTCTACAACCCGATTTGTTTGGAAAACCCTCCATTGTGTCCTCAAATAAGAAATTGTGGTCACATCTTTTTTTTTCTTTAAATTTTGTGGTATTTGATGATGGGAGAAGGATATCACAAAGGTGACAGCTAGAAGACATGTACCCTCTTCTATATTATGATCTCATGTAATGATCTTCATACTGTTTGCATTGGAAATGTATAGTTGTATGATGTTGTAGAACACATTGACTTCACACTTCTAACTTGGGAAAAAAGTTTTGTCATTCATTTTAAGAAAAATCAACATTCTCTGGGTGCTTTGCCTCATAGTATAGATGGTCGGTGTATTCCTTTTCAAGGTTTACTCTAACATATGATCCAGAGTTATCTCCAAGCAAGGAAACACTTGAGATTACCAGTTGGAATTAGAAGGTAGAGTCTGAGGGGGGTGAATATATGGAGCTACTTCCTTATGTGTATGTAGCTAGAGATCAATTAGAAGAAAGAAAAACTCCCTAGACTGGTCACAAAACACCGTTCCTTAGAATGTCTCCGTGATAGTTCCCCATTGAAACAATGGTTTATATCTGAGGCTAAAGTGGGGCTTGGTAAACTCAAGATTGATAGTTCTAATTTAGGATGTATTACACAATTTGTGAAAATAAAATCTGGGCATGACATTACTTTCTCTAATCATGACTCAACTCATCAAGTAACTATGAGGTCAGGAAGTTATCCCGGTTCCATTGCTAACTTGGAGTAGTTATCAGCACATAAGGTTGTTATAAAGGAGGATGATCCATAAGAACCACAAGGTGTTAAAAAACACCTTCCTACTTGTGATGATAAAAGTAAATTAGATAAAGGATCAGAGAAACTTCAAAAAATAAAAAATTTGGAAGATATAGAGTTCAAGCATCAAAATGAAAATGCAGATCCTATGGATGGGGAGTTGTATTATTTTTATCAGGTATTTAATGTTTCTTGTACCTCAAATTTCCACGAGCGATCAAGGTTTATTGGGTATTTAATTGTGTTCTTATATAAATATTATATTGGTGTTTTTCCCTCCATGTGTCATCTTATACAAGTCCTATTGTTACTTAAATATTTTTCTCTTTTTTTCACATGGGATAGATTAAGGGAATCAGGTTCTATGGTTCATTTTCCCATATCTTACATTTTGACCCCAAGTCTGTTAGAATGAATGTTGGTTGATTGATTTCACTAGGTTGGAAAGTGCTAAAATCCCATACTAAACATTTTCAACAAAATTTTATTGTATAAGCTTATGTTTAATAACAATATGATAAGGATTATGAAAGTTCCTACCTTAGCAAATTTGATCTCCAAATGAATTTTGAAACTTGATCTCCATGTATTATGAGATTGAATGGAGGTTTAGTTGCATTTACTCAAGCTCAAGACTCTCCCTTGGTACTTTTTTCCTATAACCATACCAAATATGCCCACCATTTTGTATTAGGAAGGTGTCTGAACACAAATCTTAGAACTTATAAGAATCTACTCAAACAAACTCCATCAGGTGTATCATTTTTTTATTTCCTTCTATTTGGTTTACTGGTGTCAGCAAGAAATAGGAAGATTCCTGAGATAATTTTGACACTATTAGTAAGACCACGAATCTCCGCTTTCTCTTTGGTTATAAAAATTTCCCCTACAAGGTCCTTGAGGAGCGAGTTCCTGATCTCATCACAAGGCTCATCTTAGTTCTCATCATGGGCTACTTGCATACCCCAACCCCCACTAGATTCAGGACAATGATTTGTCATCACTAGGTTCTTTCATTGGAATCACATGTTAAGGAGATTCTTGGTGAATAATTTAGACTCTATATGGCATAAAACCATAGAAACAAGTAGTTGTATATTTTCACATTAGTCCTTTACAAGAATACAATAATATTAATGTGGAATGAAATAATCAATAATATTTTATTCTAAGTGGGAATGCAATTAAGAATGCGTCACAAAAATAACAATGTCAAGAAAAGACAGACAACCAATAAAGATGTAGAACCACAAAATACTCGGGATGATCAAGGGCACTATCATTCATTTCCTCCTAAAGTGCAGGACTTTGTAGTGACAATACCTAATTTACTTCACTTGAGATCATATGGTGTTCAATATAATGCTATAGACCTCCATGAAACCAATCCATCCAAGGAGAAGATAAGATATGAGCTATCCCACTTGCTTGAAATTGGAACCATGTATTATTACAATTTTTACCAATATAAACTCTTCCAGAGAAATCATTTAAATAGAATCAAACATGTTGGATCCCAGTCACAACAAAGCTTAACTACAAAAACCATGTCTTCTCAAATTAGTGGGAAACTAGGAACAAAAAATGGAAAGAAAACCCATAAGACCATAGTGAGTTGAATCATGCCTAGTCTATCCACTTTGAATCACATCACTAACAAATAAACCCCACATTTAACAGGAAGACAAAACCCTTCACAAAACCCACAATGCTATCATCCACAAACCTATCCAAAATATACAAATAGAAGTCCCTTGAACAAACCATTTTTTTTCTTGACTCAAATAAGTAGTTCCACCTGCTATAATATGATAATATATTTTTTTAGCCCATAGTAGTTTAATAGCTTGTTCTAGTTAGACTAAGACCCATATTTTTGGGGTAGCGACTAGGTTTCTAGTGGTTGCTTGGGATATTAGGTTTTTTTACCATCTATAGCTATTTTTTTATTTCTATATGCTTATGATTTTGTTCACAATGGTCTTGATTCCTTGGTGACCCAAGGCACTCTCAAAATCACCCTCCATCAAAGTATCCAACAAAGCCACTTAGGTTGTGTGCAGAGGAGTAAATACTCATTACATGATACGTATCATCTAATGATAAGTAGAAAAATGAGTGCACTTTGTTATAGAAATCTCCTTATGAAGGACTGGATTAAGAATTCGGTGCCTAGACTAAGAAGTAAATTCAAATCTTGTTGTATTTGTTGTTACTTGAAGCCAAAAAATTACAATATATATTAAACCAAAGGTTGTTAGACTGGTACTTGAGAGTAATTTAGGATATAATCATTCAGGAGTGACTTGGAAACCCAAAAAAATCAGCATCAAGACTTAATAATGACTCCCCAGATAAAAAAATACAAAATAATTTAGAGACATTTGCTTTCTATAGGAAATTTAAAAACACATCTTAATATTGCATATTCATAATGAAAACAAACATGAGAAATACTAACTGCATTAGGTGCATAAATGCAAAATTAATTTGAACACTTGTTATTGTTATGCCTGTTGTAATAGTTCCATATGTACATACAATGGCTCACAACACACACTCTAGTTTATGGCTATGTAGAATTAGTTTTTATAATATGTGAATCCCTATTTGAAGATTTGAATAGATTCATAAGCTTTTCTAGTTTTAGTATATCCTTTCAAATCAAATGTATGAACCAAGTGGTGTGGAGATTGAAAATTTACATGAGGTTGTAGTGATGGATTTCTGTCACACATAAATATCGTCATCATCATGTGATGAGGTCCCAAACATCAGTTATTGCCCTGAATCCCAAGTTGTTAAGTGAAAATACTAGCCCTAACTTCAGTCTTGCCTATAAAAGTCCAACACCGCTTCTACCCTTAAGGCAAGAAGCAGTACCTTCTTCAGTAATGCTCACTGTCTCTTGACAGTAGGTAGTGCCACCACTTTTCCCCCTTGTTCAATGTGCAGTTCTACCATATCACCTCTCTGTGATAGTGGAGGAGAATTAGTGCCCGAGGTAAAAAGTGAAAAAGAGAAGATTCGGCGAAGATTCTCGAAGGAACACTTCATGGCACCCTCATTCCTACTCTTGAGGACCACTTGGACTCAAGATACATCCTTTTTGGATCTCCCTTCCACCTCACCCACCATTTAGTCAACCATCCCTATCCTCCCAAGGCCTATAAAACTAGGCTCATACCCCATGGTTGAGAGAGAGAAAAGTTATGATGTTGCATTGAGGTTCTGGCCAAATCAGTAGGGTGAGCATAGAAAGAGCAAGTTGTAGCTTTTGGGGACTATGCATTGGCATGTGAAGGAGCATCACAACACTAAGGCCAAGGTTGTAAGCTTTCTTCTTCATCTTTAATGCAAAGTTGGTTCCTTTCCCGTAAAGTATGTTATGTTGTAATAATGTATTTAACTGTTGGATTCCTTAGTCACTGACATAGAATTATGGATTATATTCTGGTGCTTTTGATCTTGTTTTCTTATTTCATGTGATTGTGCAGGTATGTACATGAAGAGCCATCAACATAAGAAACAACTACACCACTCTATCAAAGGAACTTATTCTATATCTCCACAAATTCTAGGGGATGTCTTCCATCTCTATTGCAACTCATTTGTTCTAGATTTGAACCATTCAAACTAGAGGAATAGCTCTTGTTTGCAAGAGGTGCATTTTTCCTAGAAACAAATATGGTGAATCCACTTGAAAAGATCTTTCAACACATCTGATCTTCCTTGGTATTCAAACTCTTGTCCGAAATCCAAGCTTGAATCTTTCATTGATCAGATCTACTGGATTGTTTAGTGATATTTTGGTTTGGTATAATCATATATGTTCAGATATGAGACATTCTTACCTTTTGTACTTCATATTCTTGTCAATTCATGATTTAGTGCCAGTATTATAGTAACTAACTTTTTTTTCCATTTATCTTTTTTTACTTCTACAGGACACCGCACATGCACAATGGGAAATAAGCGGTGCCACCACCTATGCACAGTAATAAGTAAGTGGTGCCACTGCCTGTGCTCAGTAATCCAAAAGCGGTGCCGAGCTAGAACCGCTTTGTCACCTACTATCCTTAAGCAGTGCCAGGTAGGTCTTCTACAGGCTTGCCATTTCAAAACTTGGCTTGATTTTTGCTTTCTGTTATGTGGGTGTTTGGGCTTCTTTTCAGAGATCTGAGTAGTTAGATTCATAGTCTGGATGTGGTAAATGCTTGCTTTGTTGAATTCAATAAACTAGGTTACACTCATCAATTTGATTGATTGTATGCTTGGTTTTCATTTTCGAAAGGAGTGCTTGGAAGTTTAGTTCAGTTAGATCTCTTTTTACTGCTTGATAAAACTAAAAAGGAAGACTTTCTTTTTGGTTTTTGCTTTCATTCTTCATTAGTTTACATAATAATTCCTTTTTCTTTTTAAAAGAATTTTTTTTATTGAGATTTGATTATAATTTTTCTTAAAGATGAATTATTGGATTCTTGACTAGCCTCATAAGCTTTCAGATCTCCATATTCTTCTTTCTTTTTACACTCTTGTCTCGTCAAAAGAAAAAATATATCATAGTTTTAGGTTAGATCTTTCCATTTTTGAAGAAAATTTTAAAAATTATTAAGTGTGCCTTTGAGTATTATTGTCTTTCTTTTTAGGAAAAGTGATCTTGCCTCATTTGCTTACTTTCAAAGATCAGATTAGAAGTATGTTGCTTGTTTGTACTCTTAGAAATATTTGTTTAGTTATACTGTTTGGGAAAGTTTTGGTTTTGAGACGAAATTGAAAAAAAGAAAACACTCTCTCCTTCCTGTAAGTAGGGAATACTTTGAATGGTAAAGTGAAAAAATTTGTATATCATAATTGCATGGTTTCACTTTTTCTGTCATCACTCCATGCATTCACCTAACCTACCAACTTAAAATTAACGGTATATATAGGTTAAAAATATTTAACTTGAGTGATAGGTTAAAGACATGTTCTGACGTCGTAAAACGTAGGAGATGTCATTTATTTCCTGCACTGCAACCTGGGACCTATGTGGTTCTTGTACATACCGTTGGTATATGGAATGACCTTTCACCTACCCTTGAAGTATATCTAAAGGTACTTCATGTACTCGATTGTATATCGGAAGGCCACTTGTGAAATATTTTGCATTAAATGACACTACTATGGATTTGAACTCCCACATACCTTGTGTATATTAGGAGGCCCTTCTAGGAATTCTGAAACCATATAAGAAAATCCCTTTTGTCCATATTATTGGTGCAATAAACTGAGAACAACACTTGGGTAGATTACTATGCACGTGTCATCTAGGTAGTCAGGTATTCAGGTGAGGGATGGTTGATCCTCCTCACTGTGTTTTACTGTTGGACCCTGCGATATATAGAAAATTGCAAAAACTTGACAATCCTAGTGAGGAACCACTTGTATCATCCCCTCTTGTCACTTAAGTCTGCTTGTGGCATGTAGTTTGTGTAGGAGAATTTTTGTGTGATTTTTCTAGTTTCGAAACCCTAGGTTAGGTTTTAGTGACCATAGAATCTGGTTGAGTTTTAGTTGAGAGGATCTAGAAGAAACCCGGGCTTACCACCTGACATTCCTCCTATCATAGGGGAGATCCCAATGGAAGAAACATATCAAGGTGTTGCAACTGAATCCCATGTCAAAGGAAGACCATTTGGTGAAGGTGGAGAACAATTCACTACTTATGTTAATCCCTTGGTCCAACAACCTCCTATGACTGACACTTCCTTCCATTCTCCAATGGAAGGTTGTGCCGATATTCCTATTGAAACAGAATATGGCCCTAATGCTCTTTTTTGGAGAAATTCTATGGGTCAATCCCTTTTTGAATTCGGGGTTACTAGTGTTAGATTTTTATCATTAAACTAGCAATACATTAGGATCTTTAAATGAGAGAATAACAAGCACAACAATCAAACACAAGAGACAATGAACACAGTTTTTATCCTCGGGGAAAACATAAATCATGAAAACCCCGCAACTTCCTCAGAGATAGAATCAACACCAAAAGTAGAACTCAAAATAGTAAGTGATCTCCCGACAGTAGTAACCTTCTTTCTATCTAGCCCCAGTGTCTTCTCCTTCCTCAACTATACGCTACACTTGAGTGTGTGTGAGATGTGTAATAAATAGAGAGGCCAGCTCTCTATTTATACTAATTCTCGACTTGACCAAAGCCTACTAGGGCCAACCTCACTAGGAGAGTCTAATAACCCTAGTGCCCCAGAACTGGAAGGACTTCAACCCTTAACCAATAGGAGGGTTACCCACAATGACTTGACATGACTTGTTTACATTATAGATCTTTCCGATAGGAACATCGGGGCATGACATGACTCAAGTACATCCCGGAATAAACATCAGGTTACAATATATAAGAAATACAAGTGAAATACATTCTGAAGTTACATATACATCAACACTACCTCTTAGCTAGGAAGGTATTCTTTCGACACAATTTTCAGCACAAGCCTTCTTCTTTGTATCTTCTGAATCATCATCGAGTCCTCTTCATCTTCAATTCATATTGATCTTCAAGTCATATTCATCTTCAAGTCATCTTTATCTTTGGATATGGATCATCACTTGATCTAGATCACCACTGGACATCATCACTAGATATCGATCATCACTCGATCTGGATCATCACTGCTGGATCATCATCACTAGATCTGGATCATCATCACTCGATCTGGATCATCACTGGGTCACAGGTGCTATCTCTTGATTCTTCTCGTCATAGGAATCTCTATAGAGCCAACCCTTTTTCATGCTGGATGTACATCTACAGAGCCGGTCCTTTTTCATACTGGATGTATCATCACAGAGCTAGTCCTATTTCATACTAGATGTGGAACACACACAAAGCCAGTCCTTTTTCATACTAGATGAGTCTTCACAAAGCTAGTCCTTTTTCATACTAGATGTGGAACACACACACAGCCAGTCCTTTTTTATACTGGATGAGTCTTCACAGAGCTAGTCCTTTTTCATACTAGATGTGGAACACACAGAGAGCCAGTCCTATTTCATATTGGATGAGTCTTCATAGAGCTAGTCCTTTTTCATACTAGATGTGGCATGTACACAGAGCTAGTCCTTTTTCATACTAGATGTGTCTTCATAGAGCTAGTCCTTTTTCATACTAGATGTGGCATCCACACAGAGACAGTCCTTTTTCATACTAGATGTGTCTTCACAGAGCCAGTCCTTTTTCATATTGGATGTGGCATCCACATAGAGCTAGTCCTTTTTCATACTAGATGTGTCTTCACAGAGCCAACCCTTTTTCATGCTGGATGTGGCGTCCACACAGAGCTAGTCCTTTTTCATACTAGATGCATCTCCATAGAGCCATCCCTTTTTCATGTTGGATGTGGAAACCACACAGAGCTATACATTTTTCATACTAGATGTGTCCTCACAGATCCATCCCTTTTTCATGCTGGATTTGTCATCATCACATACATATGACAAGGGAAGGAACCAATCCTCTCACCATGTCACAACTCTTACATCTGACCATGGAAGGAACCAATCCTCTCACCATGTCGAAAAGGCATAGCACTTACATTTGACCATGGAAGGAACCAATCCTCTCACCATGTCGGAAAGGCACAGCACGGACACATCACTTCCTCTTGGGAGGAATCTCGATCTAGATAACATCAAGCTTCTCCCTAAAGTACTCAAACTTCACCTTAGCCAATCGCTTAGTCAACACGTCATCTATTTGTTCTTCTGTTGCAACATACTGGAGCTTCACTGCTCCTCTCTGCACCATATCCCTGATATAGTGATACTTGATCTCGATATGCTTCGAATTGTCATGGAATATTGGATTCTCTAAGAACTTTACAAAACTCTAGTTTTCACAGTATATACAAGTAGCATCTAACTGGAGATCAAATAAATCAAACAGTAGCTTCCTCAGCCATACTACCTCACAACTAGCTGAACAGGTTGTACCATATTCTGCTTCAGCTGTACTCAGTGCCACACAGGATTTCTTCCTACTAAAGCAACACCGTGAAGTACTTTTCCTATTGATGGCACTTCCTACCCAATCTAAATCAACATAACCCTCCAGGTTAATCCTTTGATTAGTATTATACTTGAGCCCATAATCAACCGTACCCTTTAGGTACCTCAGAATGTGCTTTGCAGCAGTCAAGTGAACATGTCTCAGATCTATCAAGTATTGGCTCAAGGTGTTCACAGCAAAGCAAATATCTGGTCTTGTGTTCATCAGGTACATCAAGGACCCAATCATTTGATGATACATCATGGCATCAATCGACTTTGATGAAGCATCACTCAATAGCTTCATATTCGATGTCATAGGTGTGGTTAATGCCTTGTATTCCATCATCCCAAATCTCTTCAGGATCTCTACTGCATACTTCCCTTATCCAAGGAAGATTCCATCTGTATTCTGCCACACCTCCATACCTAGAAAATAATGCATCATACCCAAGTCCTTCATTTAGAACTCGGAAACAAGCTTTCTCTTCGTATCAGCAATCAACCCATCCATACTTATCACAAACAGATCATCTACATATAGTAAGAGAATCACTGGGTTGCCATATTCAACCTTGTAGTAAAGGTTAGAATCTGCTTTACTCTTGGTAAAGCCCAAACTATATAGAAAGCTTTCAATTCTGTCGTACCATGTCCTCAGTGCCTATTTCAAGCCGTATAGGGATTTCTTCAATCTACACACATGAGAATCCCTGTCATGTATCTCAAAACTGAGTGGCTGCTCCACATACACTTCGTATTCCACTACACCATTCAAGAAAGTAGTCTTGACATCCATTTGGTGTATCTTCCATTTCATCACTGTAGCCAGAGGAAGTACCGATATGATGGAAGTGTATCTGGATATAGGTGAAAAGGTTTCTTCATAGTCTATTCCTTCTTTCTGGGAGAAACCATGAGCAACAAAATATTTCTTTATATTTCTCTATGCTACCATCTGTGGCATGCTTAATATTTTAGATCCATTTGGAATTTACAACTGACTTCCCTTCTAGTCTTGGGACAGCATCCAAAACACCATTCTTCATGATCGGAAGGTTCTTTATCAATGAAATCACATAGTAATGCTACATAACTGGAACAGGATCTGGTCCTCTTTCTTTCTCTGAGATTCTCTTCTGGAACCCCATATCTTTCTACACCTTGGATAATCTCTCGTACCCAAGCAGTTTTCCTCTTGTGAGGATTCTTCTCCTGTGGTGGATCTATAGGTCTTTGTGGTTCTTCAAATTCTCGATCTTCTTCTTGATTTTCTTCGTTCATGATTGTATCATGAATTCTGGGAGCTTCTGCTTCTTCAGGTTCTTTACTAGGTTTCCTTCTAGATTTGATGTAGGATGAATCTTCATCAAATGTTACATCCCTGCTGATGTCAATCTTCTTGAACCCTGTGAAGTATATTCTGTAATCCTTCGAGCTTTCAAAGTATCCCACAAATATACTCTTCTTTCCTGAAGGATCTAATTTTGTCTTATTCTCTTTTGGAATGTGTATGTACACTGGACAACTGAATATTTTGAGAAGGCTGACTTCTGGTTTCTTACTGGAGAAGACTTATTTAGGAGTCTTTTTCTTGAGTACTCTGTGTGGAGTATGGTTCTGTACATACACTACTATTCTGGCTGCTTCTACCCAAAAATGCATAGGAATATCTTGATCATGAAGCATAGCTCTTGCGGATTCCATGATAGTTCTATTGTTCCTTTTTGCAATCCCATTCTGTTGTGGACTATAAGGATTGGACAACTCCCTCTTAATCCATGAGTCTTTACATAGTTCTTTGAACTCATTCAAAGTGAATTCTCCACCATTATCTGATCGAAAAGTCTTGATCTTCTTTTCAGTGTGGTTCTCAATCAAGGCTTTGAATTACTTGAACTTGTTGAATACTTAGTCTTTGTTCTTCATGAAGTAAATCCATGTCTTCCTAGAAAATTCATCAATAAAAGAAACATAGTATGCATACCCGCTTAGAGAACTTAATGACATTGGTCCACATACATCAGAGTGGATGATTTCCAAGATTCCTTTTACCTTGCTCTCACTACTTGGAAATGTCTTCTTTGTATTCTTTCCTTTCGCACATCCTTTGCAGACCCCATCATGTTTTGCTTGAATTTATGGAAGACCTTCAATAGCTTTTCTTGCAAGTGGTAGTGCTCTGTAATGCACATGTGCAAGCCTTCTATGCAAAAATTCATTTGGTTTTGCTGAGTCATGAACCAAAGCTTGTTCTGGTTGGACCTTCAACTTGTATAGACCTCCTTCTTGTTCCCCAATCACTATTGCATCGTCAAAAGTCTTTTTGTTTGGCCACATAAGAAATTGGCCATCTACAAAAGAAGCCCTCATTCCTTTTGCATCCAATGCAGATATGGAGAGGAGGGTCTTCTTTAGTCCTGGAACAAATAATACGTTCTTCATCTTCATAGACTTTCCAGAGTCTAGTATATAGGAGGATTCACCTCTACCTTTTATTGGATACTGGTAGTCATCCCCAAGTTTCACCTTATGAGGTGACTCATGTTCAGATAGCTTCACAAATGATTCTTTGAATCCCATCATGTGCTTGGAATCACCACTACCTATGAGCCAATCATTGCTTCCATGTGAAACGGTTTTTGTAAGATTGGAGATCAGCACATATTCTTCATCACTTGAAGAATCACTTTCTTGTCTAAATATCTTTGTGGAAGGTTCATCATCCTCTACAGCATGAGCATGATGTCTTCTATTGTTTTCCATCTTCTTCTTTAAGTTCCCTTTATTAGGGAAGAATATGGATATGTGACCTTTCTCATCACATATGTAAAATCTAATGATAGAAAGATCTCTTTTAGGGTGTGAGATCTTACCTTTGGAGTGAACTGTGAGAGCTTGATCTTCATTTCCCATCTTCTCGTCTTGATCTGCTATCCGAGCTTCTTCTTGAGATAATTCTTCCCATAGTCTGTTGAACTTGACTAACTTCTTTCTGGAATATATCCCTTGAATGAAAGAGTCCCATGATCTAGGGAGGCCATTCAAGGTGGTCATCACAATCTCTGCATTTTCCACTTCTTCATCTATTGCTTCCAACTGTTCCTTGATCTGAGATACTCTTGTAAATTAAGACTGAATAGTCTCAGCATTCTGGATCTTTACATTCTTCAATTGGTTTCTTAGAGTCATCTTCATGTTTATGTTCTTCCCTTCAAACAATTTGGTTAGGGAATCAAACATAGCTTTAGGTGTCTTGAGGGAGGACACCTATGGTATGAGGCGATCCTTGATAGAATCAACAATAATTCTCTTTTCCATAACCAACTTCTTCTTATGTAAGGCCTTAGCCTCATCTCCTCTAGAACTGGAACCTCCTCATTGATATAGGAGTCCAACTCATTTTCTTCCAGGACTAGGGAGATCCTATACTTCCAGGCTCGGAAGTTATCAGCTCCCTCAAGCTTTTCATCAAGCTTGGTATGATGAGACATCTTAACTAAGAACCTCAAATGGAAATACAAAAGATTTAGATCTTACCAGGTCAAGATGTCGGATCTAGATTTGGAGTTGAAATCCTGCAGTGTTGGTTCAGTAGCAAATTAGGGTTTTGATTTTTTAGAGTTCTATCCAACCAAATGATTTGAATTTGACCCCTAACTTCAATTTTGGGTAGGAGATCAATCCAGGCTTGGGCTCACTAAAAAATTCCTCTTCTGTGAAAATCCCTAATTTTCGGTAGTAGTGTCGGGTCCAAAACTGAAAGACCTTAGAATTGGATTCTGCTTCGACAGAAAGATGCACCCTAAGGAGGAGAGTTAATCCAACCTTCTTTCACTGAAAATATGTGGAGGAAGATCCACTAAGTAGGAAGCCCTAGTTCTCACAGCTACACAATGTCTTCTTCTTAGGTTGGCTCTAATACCATGTTAGGCTTTTATCATTAAGCTAGCAATACATTAGGATCCTTAACTGAGAGAATAACAAGCACAACAATCAAACACAAGTGACAATGAACACCGTGTTTATCCTCGGGGAAACCATAAATGGTGAAAATCCTGCAACTTCCTCAGAGATAGAATCAGCACCAAAAGTAGAACCCAAAACAGTAAGTGATCTCTCGACAGTAGTAACCTTCTTTCTATCTAGCCCTAGTGTCTTCTCCTTCCTCAACTATGCGCTACACTTGAGTGTGTGTGAGATGTGTAATAAATAGAGAGGCCAACTCTCTATTTATACTAACTCCCGGCTTGACTAAACCCTACTAGGGCCGACCTCACTAGGAGAGTCTAATAACCCTAGTGCCCCAGAACTGCAAGGACTTTAACCCTTAACCAATAGGAGGGTTACCCATAATGATTTGACATGACTTGTTTACATTATAGATCTTCCCGATAGGAACATCGGGGCATGACATGACTCAAGTACATCCCGGAATAAACATCGGGTTACAATATATAAGAAATACAAGTGAAATACATTTCGAAGTTACATATACATCAAAAACTAGACCTTGTTTTGATAACCCTCCACCAGGTGAGGATGAGTATAAAAGAATCCAAGCATCTCTTGATTGCACCCAAAATTTTAAAGAGATAATGGAAAGAATTGTTTCCTTGCCTCTACTTCACAAATAACCTATGTTGGCTCTTTTACCCCATCATTCAGATCCTTGGCCTTTTGGATATCATTCACTTTCTGTGTCTTCGGCTCCTATTGACGATCTCCTAGCTCATGGTGTGACTCCTCATAATACTGGTCAAACCTCCAACCCTACTCATGCATTTTTGCATCCTAGGTCTATTTCTATCCCTCCCATACCCTCTATAGCTGCGGGTAAATCCATGACTCAAATAGTATCAGTATATTCCAACATCGGGGGTAAACCCCCAGTATAAGTTATGTCATTAGTTAGTGGAGTTTCTACTTGTGCCAGACATACCTCTATTGTATAACAACCCACAGTGGTTGTTCCTCCCACCAACACCAATATGGTAAACCCTCCATCAAGTTCTGGCCAGCCCTCAAGGGAAAAACCTATAGTCAACCAACCTTCTTAGGGTTACGGTTACCCATGGAAGCAACTACCTGTAGGAAATATGAACCATCAACCTACATCTACAGGAACTATGTATCCTGAAATCCCTTACCCTGGAAACACGTTTTCGTCGTTGGGGTAACCTAATTGGTCCTACATGCCAGTAATGGGAGGAATGCCTATAAATATTGTTGGAGGTTCTGTAGGGCCACCTTATCATGGCCTACACCTTGGAGGACCACCTAGTGGAGGCCCACCTGGAAAAGGCCCTACTGGTGGAGGTCAACCTTATGGAGGACCACCATCAGAAGGACCACCACTTGGAGGCCCACCACTTGGAGGCCCACCACCTGGAGGTCCACCCTCAAGAGGACCACCACCCAGAGGCCCACCTACAGGAGGTCCACCACCTAGAGGCCCACCACCTTTAGGTGGCCCTCCCCCTGGGGGCACACCCCCTTTGGGAGGATAATATGCCTATCGACTAGCCCAACAACTAGTGTATCAGTCAAGTTATGGTCCTACTAATATGCATATGCCTTATCAATACTACCAATATTTCGAACCTAATAAAAAACATCCATTCTCGCCCACTTTGGACTTGCCCGATCTATCCAAGTTGATTAATGATCCCATTCAGCATAACCCTTCGTGGCCTGGTATTCCAGTCAAGTTACCATCATACATTTCGAAGTTTGATGGGAAGCATGGAGATGATCCCAAAAATCATATCATGACGTTCCATCTGTGGTGTTATTCCAACTCCTTGATGGATGACTCTATTCGTTTGAGACTCTTTCAGCAAACTTTGAGTGGTACGGCCACGAAATGGTACATTGAACTTCGACAACATTTTTTGTGGAATTTAGTAGATTGGCAATCTTTTTTCTCACACACTTTTAGCTACCTATTCGTTATGAACTGTCTACAGACCTTTTGGCATCACTCCGTCAAAACACTTCCACACATATATCAGATCATATTCATGAGTGGAGAAGGTGGAGATGTCTCATTAAATCTCTAATCCTGGACCAAATATTATCTGATTGGTTCACGAAATCCATGTTTCCTCCCATTTCCCAAGATGTGGCTATGGGTTGTCTTGTTAGCAAAGAGAAGGCTATCAGTTGCACTCAATACCTGGACTTGGTGTATTCCCATTTTGGAACTCTGTATGACCTAATCCCTCAAGATCCTTGTCCCATCGTGGACCCTGATAAGCCACCTATAGAAACTCCTGTTGACGGGGTTTTAGGTTCAACCCATCCCTCGTCAGTGGCTAAGCCTACCAAGTAACAAAGTACTTCTAGTGCTACTCCTTCTAATACTACGGTTTTCGTCAAGGTGAATGATATCCAAAGCACGCAAACACCCAATAACAAGAAGAAAGGTAAGGGAAAAAATAAAAAACTTGGAAACCAACAGGAGAATCCCAAGGCTATGGCCACAGAGAATGATAATAAAGGAAAGAGAAAGGCCAAGTACCCCTTCCTGTTGTGTGGTGGTGATCACTTCACAAAGGAGTGCCCTCATCATGAGGATATTAGTAAATTTTTGAAGACTAACCCTACACCATTGGTGCTTATTGATCCCTTCCCATCTCAACAATAATTGATAGATAATATGTCTAATAAATGGACCTCTAGTTCTAGAGAAGAAATTAGAATGATGTCCTCAGAAACCATTAATTTAAGTGCTCGTAGTCAGACTTATTACAAGACAATAGAGAAGAAGGATGAAAACCCTTCTTCCGAGAAAGTTCCTTCCACTAGTTATCCTCCATCATCATCTAATGTCCCTCTCACTATTGAGAAAACCAATATGGATTTGATTTTACACCCTCCTACGAGTACCCTCAGGAATGTTGTTTTTAATCCCAATGCCCGAGCTACACAATTCTAGAACATCGTCAAAGATTTGGCTTAGGCACCTTGTGTGATGTCTACCCTTAAGGTACTCCAGAGATGTCCAACTCAACATAAAAAACTATTAACGAGTTTGGGGGCATTAGACATAGATAACACCAACCTAATCCATTTCAATGTGGAGAACTATAAATCTAGATTACCCACCAAATTGCATTTGGAAGAAAAATCCATAGGACCGTTTTGGATGAGGGAGCTTGAACCTCAGTTTTGTTTGTATCTTGCTGGAGGTCCATTGGCTCTCCTGAATTTACAAAGTAACCTATGACCTTAAAATATTTCGATGGACAAGGTTTCTGGCCTCATAGTATGTTACCAGCCCTTTCAGTCAAGCTTGGTAGTAAGACTGTTTCCATTCAAGTGGAAGTGGTTGATGACCCATTGGATTACAATCTTCTGTTAGGGAGAAGCTGGTTTTATGTTATGACTGTCGTCACTTTGAAATTCTTTCAAACTCTCAAATTTCCTCATTTGGGGAAGATTGTAACTATCGATCAACTTGACTTTTGTTCACCAGATGTTGCTACTCCCACTGTAAATAACATCCCTATGCTAGGTTAGTCCCCTCCTCCTTATCAGTCGATTGGGGTAGGTATGCTGAAGGATTCAACCCTTATGGGAGTGTTTCCCTCAACCCCTCCTAGTATGAAAGTGGCGACCATGAACATGATTTCCATGAGTAGATATAGTCCTAATGGAAAAGCAGTTGTTGAGTCATCCTCTCTTGGCCCTTATGAATCACTTTATGATGCTGTGCAATCTGCTTCCGATCTCCATTTTGATGAGATTCATCTAGTGTCTTTGGATCCTTACCACCTTCCCTACTGGCTAGAACCATCCCTCCCTACTCTAGAATATCTCTCCCATACTTTTCCATCAGATGAGTCCATTATGGAGATCATGAGTATGGATGAACCCATATGGTAAGATCATCATCACTGATCTTCTTTTCTTCCTAATTCTAGTTCGGTAGATTTTGACCTTGTATCTCTTATTAGCACTGATATTGTTAGCGATCCACAAATGAATGTATTGTTGCAAGACATATATTCTGAAGGAAATATTTGTAGCATCACTAAGATGACCCCGATTGACATATCATTCAAGCTCAGAACTGTTGAGCATGTTCATGTAGGCCAGAACTGCTCAACAGAGGAAATTGAAAGTTATAGAGCCCTTTTCAAATAATTTCGTGATATTTTTTCTTGGATGTATGAGGAAATTCCTGGGATCAATCCATTCATTGTTGTACATGATATTAGAACCTATCCCATGACAAAACTTGTCTGACAAAAATTACATCAATTCCATCCTAGGAAGGCTACGACTATTAAAGCTGAAGTGGAAAAAATTCTGAAGGCGTGGTTTATTTATCATGTACTCCTAATGGAATGGGTATATAATATTGTCCCTATGGCTAAGAACTAGGGCACTATTAGTGTTTGGATCGATTTTTGAGACTTAAATAAGGCTTGTCCTAAGGACAATTTCCTTACTCCACACATCGATCAAATCATCGATAACTATGCTAGGAGCACCATCTTTTCTATTATGGATGGATTTTCTGGCTACAATCAGATAGAGATTCTACTTGCTGATCAGCATAAAACAACATTCATTTTCTCATTGGGAACCTTCACATATCGAAAGTTACCTTTTGGTCTGAAAAATGTCGAAGCTACATTCCAACACACCATGTCATACGCTTTTCACGATATGAAGCACATCATGGAGCCATACCTTGATGATCTCCCTGCTCATTCACAGCAACGAGAGGACCATCCAGGGCATCTCAAGGACATTTTACTTAGGTGTCGTCATTATAATATTCGACTTAGTCCACACAAATGTGTCTTTTGTGTTAAGATTGGATGTCTTCTTGGCTTCGTGGTTTCCAAAGATGGCATCCAAATTGATCCTTTGAAAATTGTTGTTATCCTGGCCTTAACCACCTCGACAAACATCACCAAACTCCAAAGTTTGCAATGGAAGTAAAAATTTATTCATCATTTTGTATGCAACTTAGCAGAAAACACGCATGGTTATATGCATCTCCTGAAGAAGGACACTCCGTTCTTCTGGGATGACCAGGCCCAATGAGCTTTTGATAATTTGAAACACGCTCTGACCCATTCACCAGTGTTGCACCCCCTATACTATTCAAAAAAAAAATTGTTATATGTTGCTGCCTCCACTACTACCATTGGAATGGTTCTAGTGCAGGAAAATCCCAATAGCCAAGAACATGTGATATATTACCTAAGTAAGAGTCTCATTGACTCCAAAACCCATTACTCACGTGTGGAGAAGTTAGCTCTAGTTACGGTCATTTTTGTACAAATTTTTTGTCATTACATTCTACTTCGTACTACAACTGTACTCGTAGATCAAAACCTTATGTACTACATTATGGCTTGTCAGGTACTAGGGGGAATGTATTCCTGTTGGATTGCTATCTTACATTAGTTTGATCTTGAGTTTGCTAAGGCCACCTCAAAGAAATCCTTGGTTTTCGTGAAGGATGTGTGACCTTCCCTTTTCTTTGACAAAAAATAAGCCTAATGATTCATTCCCAGATGATTTTTTGTTCTTGATAAGCACAACTGATCCATGGTATGGAGATTTGATTATCTATCTCCAAACTCAAAGATTGCAGCCCTCCATATCCCGTGATGATCGTCATCATATCCATCACTACACAAAGTACTATCTCATTTTGAATGATACATTGTACCGACATGGTATCAATTCCATCCTTCGACAGTGCCTTACACATGAAGAGGCTGAATAGGTTTTGAATGACTAGCACTCTGGAGCATGTGGTGGTTATCTTTCTGGGATGGCTACAACCTAGAAAATCCTTCGTACTGGGTATTTCTAGCCTTTGATCTTTAAAGATTGTTAGGAAGCGGTTAAGAAATTCCCACCATATCAACATTTTTATCCAAAAAAGCGCACCCACCCTGCTCCTTTACACCCCGTCATTATAGTTGGCCCTTTTTCCATGTGGGGTATTAATTTTATGCATTTTAAGCCTACCTCATCTTGGGGGCATGGTTACACCATCATAGCCATCGATTACTTCACAAAATAGGCTGAGGCAATTCCTACATATGAAGAGGATGGTAATAATTCCACCCTATTTTTATTCAACCATGTGATATCTAGGTTTGGAGTCCCACAAGCTATAGTCATTGACCATGGATCTCATTTCTAAAATCAGATGATGGCTGAGTTAAGCGCTAAGCTAGGTTTTCGCCATGAAAAATCAACTCCGTATTACCTACAGGATAATGGTCAAGTAGAGGTCATTAACAAGGTTTTGAAAACCATGATGCATATGATGGTTGGAGATCACAAGTCCAAATGGAACTTGACTCTCTTATCTACAATTTGGGCTTATAGGAATTCAATAAAAATAGCAACTGGTTTCACACCCTTTCAGTTGGTCAATGGACTAGAAGGTGTCCTCCCTATCGAGTTTCAAATCCCATCACTTAAACTTGCAGTATAACTTCTCCCAAACACTTCCACTGAGGAAGAGATATTTTTGTACTTGACCAACCTTGATGAAAGAAGAAGAGATGCTGCCTTGGATAACTAGGCACACAAAAAACATGTCAAGGCACAGTATGACAAGTCTATTCAACCTCGTGTTTTCAATGAAGGTGACCTAGTCTTGACTTATGATTAGAGACATGATAAACTAGGGAAGAGAAAGTTTGAATCTATGTGTTACAGTCCCTTTGTCGTTAGTAAGGTCTTAGAGAAAGGGGCTTATGAGCTCGTAGACTATGACGGGATACCCTTCGAGAAACCTTGTAATGGTTTGTACCTGAAGAGGTACTATGCTTAAGACATTTCTGTATGGTACCTTATATATATGTATATTTTACTTTCAGTTTGTTTTGGTATTTTTCAATATGGTTTTGAGTTTGATGTCCATACTATTTATACCATGTTTTGGTTATGCATATTGGATGGATTTCTATGGTTTCGTTGATGCTGTATGTCGTCATACCTTGAAACTTACTTCAACTGCTTGGGTGTTGTATTCCCCATCTCATGAGTTAGTCAGTTCAGGAGCGGTTTGTATTGGTCCGACTACCAAAAACATTGTCGAGTGTCAAGAAGTGATAGGTTTACTGACCGAGGCTGCATCTCGGGACATTCATGATTTGGTAGTATTTATGGAATCTCAGCTAGTGGTTTGTCATCTAAACCACATTTATACCATCAGGAACCCTACACTCCTCTGTCTCTTTCAAATATTTCTTCTGTTAGAGAGGTCATTCGATTTCATCACTTACATGCATATCCATAGGTCTGATAATATGATTGCTGATTCATTAGCAAACTACATTCTAGACTGGTATATCACCCATTCATAATTTTTAAAAATAAAACATGGTCCATTGTAAAGTAAAATAAAATGTAGAAGACACATAAAACTCATGTAAATACAATTTGTCCATTTGAAACACATATAAACAATAGAACTAAGTCTACATATACATACATACATACATACATACATACATACATACACACACACACACACACATATATATATATATATATATATATATATATATATATATGATGATACAAAAAATCCTGAAGTTAGAAATCTTTCAGTGATACATAATGAATACCACATAATGATGCTCATGGTAGCACATAATATCCCTTGCTATCCTACATAGCAATCGACTGAAGCGACCTGACACTCCTGTAGTATGTCTCTGAAACCTCCTAGGGAGGTCATCTATTGCAACATCAAGGATATCCAAAGTCGACCGACCTAGGTTCTCCTCCAGGTCAGTGAGCTCATCACCGCCTCTATGGACAAAGCAAGCTCCTGCTTGCCTCTCCATGGGGGATGATCCCCTAGGACGTGCATCCCCAACATCTGCATGAAAACATTAGGTCGTGCTTTCATCCATAAAAATCATAAAAAATAAAAATATAAAAAAATAATAAACATCTTGATTATTTCTTCTTACCAATTTCACCCCACTGAGTGTCAGGTGGTAGAGGAAGGTCGGGATCCCCTCAAAATTCAGTCCCTGCATAGGAATATTCCTCAATCATGAGGATCTGGTCGTTCAACCATCGAAATATGGGAGCCCTTTATTTTACCTTGGATTCACCACCTCTAGTGCAGGCCATGATCTCCACCCACTGCATCATGCGGGGGTCTATAAGTATCAACTCCGTGAATACCACCTGGGGTCTCAAGAGAGGTACCCTCTCAAAGAAGAAGCATGCCAGAATGGTCCCATAGTCGAACTGTTTTAGTTCCCCTTGTCAACACTTTGTCAACCGATCCTTGAACACGCATAATAGTGCCTCAGCCTAGTTGAATAGTGTGGGAACCATGGCCTTTAGGGCATACGGCATGTGATCTCAGGAATATTGGTGAGCCCTTTGGATCCCAGGTACCCTCTTCATGGTAAAAATCACAATGCAAAGTGGCAAATCTTTCACTTCTTTGATCAAGATTTTATTTCCCAACATCTTGGTTCCTGGATTACAATGGCGAACTATCAACTCCTGTGTAGTAATATCTCCCCCTCGGGATCTTGTCAGTGAAATAGGCGCTCCATGCCTAGACAACCCAGTGATAAGATATATTTCCTCCACCTCTATGGTGAGGATGTGAGGCCCTATCTTGAAATGTTGCTGCTCCAAATTCCACATCCATAGTATGTGCTCCAGTTATTGCACATGTGATACCATACTAGGAGCGGTGAAGAATTTTAAGAGGCCATAGCCTCGCATAGTAGCAATGAAGGCTATATTTTACGTAGCATGGGCATCATCATCTGCATGTTTCCTTTCCTTTCAAATCACCATTTTGAGTAGAATGACCTGTCAAAAAATAATCAATGAGGCATTTAGACACTTATCCAACCTTTAAAAATGCTTAAAATCCTCTATTTTTTCTAGGGCATGCATATTTTGGGCACTACAACTCGCACTACTTCTGTCACTTTATGACAGAGTGCTAACATTGCTTGTGCAATCCAGAAGAAAGGTGGTTCTTATCAAGAACTGCTCCTCCCGTGAAGGCTAGAAGTGCTACACAGGATGTTTTTTTTTAGGTTTGGCTTAAAATCCCCAAAGCTCAATAAAAAGACATGAAATTGAAAAATGGAAACCATAGAAATGAGGAGAAGGTTTCTATCTCTCACCTAGAACTAATGGCTCAGAAAACAGATGAGAAACAACTGAGGCTTCTTCAACTAAAAATCTATAGATAATTTCTCCCAAATGCTCTCCAAGAATTGGTAAATGGTAAATGAGTTAGTTTTTACTATTTCCTTTGGTTTTTATAAAACAAATTTAGGGTTAATTATTATTTTAATGTTTTTTACATCATTTTCATTAAAAATACCCTTTCTAAACTTTATAAAATTCATTTTTTAAATATTATTGGGAAACTAATGGCCTTTTTAAAGTTTTGCAGGGATAGAAATGAACAGTATCGTCTATGGGTAAGTTTGTTTTTGAATTTTTCATACTTCCGCAAAATGAAAAAAGTCATCGAGTGTTCATTTCTATACTTTGATCATTCTCTTTAAACCTAGAATAAAATATCTGAGTCGTTTTTGCTTCTTTTCAGGCTCGTTAAACTCGTTCATTGCAAAAATAAACCCTAATGGAGTCTTCTTTGAACTCTTTTCAAACTCCCTAAATGTGAAAAGATTGGAGCGAACTTTTCTTCTTCATTCTCATAAAATTACTTGAAGAGTCATCTCTCCGATGGTATTTTACCCCTTTTTCAGTTCGGATTGACTAGTTGCGAAAAGGGAGCACTCCAGCTAATCATGACTAGAAGAGTTATCTTGGGTTTTATTTTACACTTTTTCGGGACCTAGAGACTAAATCATACAAAAAAGAACCATTTGGAGTCTTCTTATGTTTTCATTTAGACTCTCTAAACATGAACGAAGTCGATTTAACTTTCAATGGAATCGTTAAACCAAACACTGAGAGACCCTCTTTTTGGAATGATCACCTCCTTTCTCAGGTTTATAAAATATATGAGAATGGACTTGTCTTTGAATGAGCTACAACAAGTGTTTGTTACCCTCTTTGATCTCATAAAAATGAAAAGAGGCACTCATCAATCATGATGGGGAAATTAAGGGAAGGGCACTAATTCATTTTGCAAATAAAATGGCAGTTTGTAGTCACCTTTGAACATGGAACTTGTTTTCATTTCATTTAGTTAATTGGGTATTCAACTTACTTCCAAGTTGATCCACTTTCATGAGTCATGTAACTCCTTTGAGTCTTTCAAAGAATGCATTGTCCACCACTGCATTATGTCCTAGTATCTTCGTGGTTTAGTTAATGCTTCCAAGTATTTTGTCATGCCACCCGATGTTCAAAGGGAAGTTGAAATTTTTACCTCTGTAACAGAAAACAACCTTTGTGTCAGTACTATGGTTACATCATCTACAACATTCCAAAACTTTGTTCTGAGTTTCGTATCGTCGATGTGGGATTCATCATGTCCCTCCTTCGATGAGACCATTCCTATTGACATCAGCTCATTATCCAAGAATTAGTCTTAGAAACAAGTTTAGTACCTTGAGATCTATATTCCTTAATGACAGATTCTCTTTCTCTCAACATAGGTTCACATCATTGACCTTTGATCGATAGATTCGACTGAGTGTTCGACATCAAATCATTTATTCACACTCGGGATATTGTACTAGGGTACCTTGGGAAACATTGACATCAATGGTTATTTCCCTCGCACTTGTTAATGGTTCTCATCATTGAATAGGAATCAAGTGGTTTCTACCATGTTCGAGATCAAGACATTGTAATCACATGGATAGAATTGTACTTTGTGGAAGACGAGATGAAGACCCTAGGTTTCTGTTAAAAGCACTCAATGCTTTTCCCCTAGTTGTGATGGAGTATATTGTATGAAGTCCTAGCATGGATCCACATTTGCATGGTTGTGGTTGTGCTCAAATTTGTGTCCATTTGACATATATCTACAGTGTATGTTTGGTAGCTATGTCCCAAGTTTGAGTCCTCTATCACATGGATCTACGCTGTATTCTAGTAGCCATGTTTGCTAATCTCTCTCATGGATCTGCTTTGTATTGGTCTGCAACCATGATATGGAAAAATTTGGTCATGAGTCAAAAGCATTGATGTATTGCAGATGCCTAGTTGATGATGATCTCCGATCAAGCGAATTCTTGCCTCGAAGTGATAACTTGCTCTCTCAAATCTCTCGCCTACTGTATCCCTCTAGCCTCATTATTTGGGGGGGAATATGTTACACATAAATCTCATCATCATCATGTGATGAGGTCCCAAACATCAATTATTGCCCTGAATCCCAATTTTTGAAGTGAAAATACTGACCCTGACTTCAGTCTTGCATATAAAAGTCTAGCACCTCTTCTACCCTTAGGGAAAGAAGTGTTGCCTTCTTTAGTGATGCTCATTGTCTCTTGATAGTAGGAGGTGCCACCGCTTTTTCCCCTTGTTCAATGTGTGGTCCATCCTGATGACCACTTGGACTCGAGATCCATCCTTTTAGGATCTCCATTCCACCTCACCCACCATTTAATCAACCATCCCTATCCTCCCAAGGCCTATAAAACTAGGCTCATACCCCATGGTTGAGAGAGTAAAGTTATGCTGTTGCATTGAGGTTCTAACCAAATTAGTAGGGTGAGAATAGAAGGAGCAAGTTGGAGCTTTTGGGGACAAGGCATTGGCATGTGAAGGAGCATCATAACACTAAGGAGTAGGTTGTAAGCTTTCTTCTTCATATTTAATGCAAAGATGGTTCCTTTCCTGTAAAGTATGTTATGTTGCAATCATGTATTTTACTGTTGGATTCCTTAGTCACTGACATAGAATTATGGATTATAATCTAGTGCTTTTGATCTTATTTTCTTGTTTCATGTGATTGTGTAGGTACATCCATGAAGAGCCATCACCATAAGAAACAACTACACCACTCTATCAAAGGAACTCATTCCAGATATCCAAAACTTCGAGGGGAAGTATTCCCACAGTCTTCCATCTCTGTTGTAACTCATTTGTTCTAGATCTGAACCATTCAGACTAGAGGAATAGGTCTTGTCCGCAAGAGGTGTATTTTTCCTAGCAACAATTTCAAACAAGAATTTCAATTGTATCGTCTAGGAAGACGAGCAATATCTACTACATGGACCAATGTCAATGAGGATTCAAGCAGGTCACATACGTGAGTTGTAGTAATGTTTACTAAATTTTTTGCAGTGGTTTTTTCTGAATGATATCCTTAGCAAACTCTTAAAGCATAGAAAACTTATTTTCACTTCTTTTCATCTCCGTGATAAAAAATATACGTCTCATAGGTAAACATATAGATATAAAACTAAAGGTTAGAAGTATTTAGGCACCTTTGAATAGAATTTCACTTACTAGTAAATTTAGTTTTTTCATAAATTGGTAAAGAAAATGTAGACTAGGAATATTTTCTTGATGGGAGTCATTCCTCATTTCAGCTTGATCAGGATTGTCATTGGAGGTTCAAGGGTTGATGATGCATACACCATAACAAGAAAGCTATGGATGGTTGATTTAGGTGGAAGTGAACATATTCTCAAGATGAGGATAGTGGCCAAACTATGGAAGAAGCAAAATCTATAAACTTGTCACTATCTTCCCTTGGAGATGTTATCAATGAATTGCAGAGGAAACAACATCACATAACTTATAGGTACTTGAACCTTTGAACTCCAAAGCATGAAGAGGTTCCTGCAGCTTTTGGTGTTCCTTGGTATAGTAACTTTGAAGCAACATTCCTAATTTAACAATTGGTAGGAATGCTAGAAAAAGTGATCTTAAAGATTTAGAACATACTACAAATAGAGATTCTGCATATTTTCTCTATCATAATAGAAAAAGCAGGATTTTTTTTTAGGATTAGCTTGGTTACAACATTTTACAAAATTTCTTAACACTAAGATATAACTAGAGTTTTATCATCCTTGCTAACCATGTAGCTGACCAGGTATTCTAGAATGTATTGAATTTGTTGCTTGAGAGAATCCTCTTGTTTCTCCTTGTTTGAGATCTAACTTATCTTTTCTACTATCCATTTACTTATCTCTATCTTAAAATTGACACCCAATTTGACACCCAATTTCCACAAAGCCACTCAGGTTGCGTGTGGAGCAGTATATATTCATTACATGATACACATCATCTAATGTTAAGTAGAAAATGAGTGCACCTAGTTATAGAAAGCTCTATATGAAGGTCTGGATTATGAATTAGGTGCCTAGACTAAGAAGTAAATTCAAATCTTGTTGTCTTTGTTGTTACTTGAAACCAAAAAATTGCAATCTATATTAAACCAAAGGTTGTTAGACTTGGACTTGGGTGTAATTTAGGACATGATCATTCAAGAGTGACTTGGAAACCTATAAAACTCAGCATCAAGACTTAAGAATGACTCCCCATATAAAAAATACAAAATAATTTAGAGACGTTTGTGTTCTATAGGAAAATTCAAAACAACTCTTAATCTTGCATATTTATAATGAAAATAAACATGAGAAAGATTAACTGCACTAGGTTCATAAATGCAAAAATAATTTGAACACATCTTATTGTTATGCCTGTTGTAAGCCTGTAACAGTTCCATATGTACATACTGTGGCTCACTAACCTCAGATTGTAGACCCCAAGGAATGTTGATTTCTATCAGTCACAAACACTTAGCGACGACCACTGTCAAATTCAAGTAAATCAAGTTGCATGAAAAATTCAAAGTGCCAAGATTATTCTTCATGTGGGTTTTTCTAGAAATGAATTGCTGAGCATTGAGGCATTTTATACATACAAATTCGTTAATAAGCCATTCCATTGTCCACATTTTCCCCAAATTTTCATGTGAATTCAACCATACGGTGCATATCCCGTCCATACCTGGGTGAATCCACAGACCTGGGTAACACTTTTTGGCAAGTGCATTTCATCAACAAGGAAAAAATGCACCTCGGTCGAGGGTTTAACAAGCCCTCGACCGAGGTTTTAATATCTCGACCGAGGTTTTATCAAGCCCTCGACCGAGGTTTTAATATCTCGACCGAGGTTTTATCAAGCCCTCGACCGAGGTTCTTTTAAGCCCTCGACCGAGGTATTTACTAACCCTCGGTCAAGGTATTAAAACCTCGACCAAGGGTTAATAAATACCTCGGTCGAGGTATGCACCTCGGTCGAGGTATGTACCTCGACCGAGGTGCCTGTATTGAAAAAATTATAAATAGAGGCCGTGGGCCCCCGCCGTTTTTTTCACAAAACTACACTGTGAAAGCTAGATCGAGATACAATGAGCGACGTAAGAATTGGCACCCTGAAGCAACCCAAGCACCTCGAAGCAACCCAACCTCGTCACGATGGCGTCGGACCCAAGAGGTAACAGTTAAAATAATTGTTTTTCAGTTTAAATAATTGTTTTTCAATTTAAATGGAATTTAATTTTTTTTTAATAAATTTATAAAATTTGTTTTAAAATATGGTAAATGTATGTTTTTATTATTTTCCTGTTTAAAATGTGTACCAGCAAGCAGAAATGCTGCCGGATTTTTGAAAATTTGTAGTTAAATTGAATTTTTTTGTTAATTTGTTATATATATATAAATTATGTCAACCGGTAGCGTTTATGCTACCGGTTTAATTTTGAAATGTGTCCCGGGCAAGACGAAATGTTGCCCGCTTTTTTTCAATCCTCCATGAATTCATGGAGGATTGAAAAAAATCCATAAAACACCAACTAAACAAACCTATATGAACCATACAGACAATTAATCAACTGTAGGCCCGAGACAAATAATAAATTTTTTATAAAATATTATTTGAAGTTGGTTAATAAGTTATAATATTAATAAAAAATCCCCATACCCCACCCCCTTTTTTCAAAACATAAATTAAACCTACCATTTAATCTAACCTCACTAACCCTACTTAACCCCCCCCCCCTCAATATTACTACCTTACCCCCTACTAACCCCTACTAACCCTATTCACCCCTACCTAAATTCATATCTAAACCCCATAGTTTTGTGTCAAAGGAAGGATCAGACATGACAACTCTTTATTTATTGTTCCCTTGCACAAATCACAACCAAGAACCACAATATAGTTCCCTAGATCGATGATCTTCTCAATCAACTCAAGAACCACAATATAGTTCCCCTAGATCAATGATCTTCTCAATCAATTCAGGTATAGAGAAAATACCTTTGAGTGGTTGAAAATGCCTTTAAAATTAAATAATTCCCAAAAATGTTCATACGGATGATGGATGATAATGTATGCCCATTCACAACTTCCTTTGTGGTCATATATCTAGATGATGTCCTCATCTTTAGTAAAACCTAGAAGGAACATATAAAGCGCATTATTAAGTGTTCAACACCCTTCAACAACATAAGTCATATACCGATATAAATAATTATTCATTTAGCATTAAAATAATTCAATATTTAGGATACATACCATAAATGATCATGTTGTGCATGTGGATCCAACGAAGATCCATGTCATTTATGATTACCCAACCCTAGTGACACTAAGGGACCTTTGCAACTTCTTGGGCCTTTCCAACTTCGGCCATAGGTTTGAATTTAGGTTCTTTCACATCACTTCCCCCCTAAGCAAGGTGATCAAGGATAGATCCAAAGATAATTCTCTTTATCCAAGGTGTAGTGGAAAGCATTCAAGGATTTCGAATGTCACCTATGCTTATCACCAATCTTCTTGTCACCAAACAAACAACAATCAGTTAAGTTTAAGTTAGATGCCTAATATTATGTTGTAGGTGCAATCCTCACATAGCATGATGGACATCTAGTGGACTA
>LPNX010346791.1:0-54867 GCA_001517045.1 Pseudotsuga menziesii
ACAACTCTACAGACCCAGTTGGCCAACCTTACGTTACAGATACACGAACTTAAAAAAGGGAAAGAGGTTATGCAAGACATATGGTGCATCAAGTGTAGAGCATAGGGCCACAGCAAAGATAACTGTCCAGTCTTTGTAGAATACTTAGTGTCAGGGGCTCCTAACCCCTTACCACGAACACAAGGGCCATGGTGTGAAATATGTAGAACACAAGGACATCCACCTCAATAATGCCCTTTGCTTCAAAAGTATGTACAGACACCTAAAAACCTATATTGTATCTTCTGTAAATCCATTGGGCATGATCCACAAGATTGCCGAGCTTATGATCTCCTGTCAAAAAGAACACAGGATGTGTACAGAGTCCAAGCAGACACATAGGGTCCAGCAACAGGACCACAGCCGGATCAGACTTACGGAGGCTGTGGAGGAGGATTTAGAGGACGAGGCCGTGGAGGAGGCTTCACACGAGGAGAAGGCTTTGGCCGAGGAGGAGGTTTTGGCCAAGGTCGTGGACCAGTCACTTGCTATAATTGTGGAATTGTAGGACACTATGCTAGGGACTGCCAGAACGCCATTACTACTTGTAATTACTGCAAATCTTATGATCATACCATAGAATAGTGTCCCATCTTGATAGCTAAGATCAGAGATCCTAAACCAGCCGCACACCAGAACATCCAGCTTATTGCTGCTGAACCTAAGGAACCAGAACCAGTAGTTAACATTGTGACTCGGAGCGGTGCTTCCACCAGTGGCACATCGCAAGAGACCGGACATAACACAAGTCAGGGGTGGGTGCGCAGAGCTCCTACTAAAGCAACCGCACTCGACCTACAGAAGAATAAAGAGACCTTTCATGAAGCTAAGGCTTCCTTTGATGAACCTACACTATCAGGACCACAGGTACCGCCGTCTAGGGGCGTACCGTAGCAAGTACCTTGTAGCGATAGCTCTGAGCAGGCACAGCAGGCTACCACATCGGGAAGATGTGACAAGGATGAATCGACAGGAAGTATACAAGCCTTCCTGCACAGCTGCTTGAAACTCCTGAGAAATGATAAAGATGTTGGTGAGCTACAGCGTATGATAGATCAGTTTCAGCAACCCTCTCTCTCGGGCAGTGCACACCGCGCTGTCCATAATATTACAAGACATGCAAGGATAGGAAGAGAGATGAAATTCACAGCGCAGATTGGTGAATTTGAAATGGATGAGGTTGTCTTAGACCTAGGATCAGAGGTGAATGTTCTAACTAAACAGACATGGGAACAGATGGGTAGTCCTCAGTTAGCCCTATCACCTATCCACCTGAGATTAGCTAATCAGCAGCAAGTATCACCATTGGGTCGACTATCGCAAGTACCAGTTGATATCGACGAAGTTTGTACTTTTGTGGATTTCAAGGTTATAGAAATCATTGGTGACAGTCGACCATATCCAACACTACTGAGTATTGATTGGGCAATTGGCAGCAAAGCTGTCATTGACCTAAAGAAAAGACAAATGACCTTTGAGGATGCGCAGATCCGGGTCATCGCACCGCTGGATCCTTACCAAGGACCTAGATATATCGAACCTATCTGAGCAGAGGAAGAGGCACATAATATGGAGAGTCTCTACCAGATGACAGCAAACCAGAATGACTATATCAATCCCACTGCAGAAGGGCATATTATTTGGCGATGCGACAGTTCATGCGCATCAGATTCGGATGTTGGTCTAGAAAACTGGTAGAACAGACTTTACGAAGTCTCATCGCGCAGATGTGCATTTATAAGTAAGCCACTGCGATGGATTGGCGCCGAGATCGCCGAGACTCCATCATATCATGGTCGGACGGATATCCAGGATTTTCTTGAACAATTTGAGCAACAAATTCCTCATGAACAGAGGATCGCAGCGATGGACCTTGCAGTTCGAGCCACACCTGCAAGATGGTGGTATGCACATAAAGAGAATATCACATAATGGGATAATATGAAAAGACTGATGGCAATCAGATTTTCCGACAACAGAGAGTATGTTCAGCAGAAATACATAGGAGAAACTGACCCCAGGATACACATTAAGACATGTGAACAGAACTGGTCGGACATTCCAGAGGATGAATGGGTTCACAGATTCATTCACACATTGGACACAGTTCCAAGGAATTGGTATACAGAGACCGAGCTGCGCAAAGGAACAACCACATGGCCGCTTATGACAGACAGCTTCCTACTCACATTTGCGTTCGAGTCAGAACATCCAAGTGTTTCCCAGGCCCTAGATATAATCAAGACAAATATTTTTGAAGATCGCACCATCTCAGTACCAGTCCAATCTGAGTGGACTATCCAGCTAGAAGAGGCGTTGGAATGCTATAATTTTACATCAGAATCAGAGGAAGCGGAGGAGGATCCTCGCAACACCAACATTTCAGAATCAGAAGGCAATCGCGATGTAGAAGGACCACAGTTAGAGATTCCAGCGATCACTGAGCCTATCAAAATTAAAAAGATCAATATTGGCACAGACGCAGAACCTAAGTTTGCCTCTATTGGAGACTACTGGAATGAGGAAACAGTCGGACAGATTGCAGATCTGTTACATGACTATCAAGACCTATTTCCCACCAAGTTCACAGAGATGAAGGGAATAGTTGGAAACTTGGGAGTCATGAGGATACCATTAAAGGAGGATGCTAGACCAGTTAAGCAGCGCCCATATAGATTGAATCCGCGCTACAAAGAAAAATTAAAGGATGAAATTGATAAAATGCTAACATCAGGCATCATTGAGCCAGTAGAGGAAAGCGAATGGGTTAGCCCTATGGTAGTGCAAGAAAAGAAAAGAAAAAGGGGAAATCAGGATCTGTGTTGACCTGCGAAAACTCAATGATGCATCACTTCATGATCCATTTCCAACACCGTTCACTGATGAAGTTTTAGACAACGTGGGAGGACAAGAGGTCTACTCCTTCACTGACGGGTTTTCAGGATACCATCAGATCAGAATACATCCAGAAGATCGATCCAAGACCACCTTTGCAACAGGATGGGGCTCATTCCAGTATACGGTAATGCCATTTGGTCTTAAGAATGCACCAGCTATATTTTCTAGAGTAGTAGTTGCTGTATTTAAAGAATACATTCATAAGTTCTTAGAAGTATATTTCGATGACTGGACTGTATTTGGGTTAATCAATAAGCACATAGGCAATCTAATACTGATGTTAGAGAAATGTAGGCCGTACCAGATTTCTCTAAACTTGAAAAAATGTATATTCTGTGCACCATTTGGTATTTTGTTGGGTCACATTGTTTGCAGACAAGGCTTGATGGTAGACCCCGCCAAGATCGCTATCATTGTAAACCTCCCAGCACCCAACTCAGTCAAACAACTGAGGACAGTACTTGGTCATACCGGGTACTACAGAAATTTCATCAAGGGCTATGCAAAGATTACAGCGCCGATGGAGAAATTGCTCAAGAAGGATGTAAAATTCCTATGGAATGAGGAATACCAGCAGAGTTTAGACATACTGAAGGAGAAGATGGTTACAGCACCCATCCTAGTATTTCCGGACTAGACTAATCCTTTCCATGTACATGTGGATGCATCCGGCATCGCATTAGGAGTCGTCTTGACCCAGCCAGGAGAAGGGGATCTTGACCATCCCATCGCATACTCCAGCAGAAATCTATCAACAGCGGAAAAGAACTACACCACGACAGAAAGGGAGGGCTTAGCTATGGTATATGCGCTACAGAAGTTCAGGAAATATCTATTGGGCGCCTCGTTTAAAATGTTTACTGACCATTCCACATTGAAGTACCTAGTCAATAAACCAGTGTTAGGGGGAAGAATCTGCAGATGGTTACTCCTCTTCCAAGAGTATGATTTTGAAATCATTGTGAAACCAGGAAGACTGAATGCAGGACCGGATCATCTGTCGCGGTTAGACTCAGGAGAAGAGCCCAGTAACCTAGAAGACAATCTGCCAGATGCGCCATTGTTTTCCATACATATTGCAGATGAGTACTATGCCGACATTATTCAATTCCTCACCACAGGAGTAGCACCTGATGACTTTATGAAGCAGCAAAAGAAACAGTTGGTTGTGAAGGCAGCAGATTTCATCCTCATTGCAGGATGCCATACAAGTTAGGCCCGGATGAAATTCTACGCAGATGTGTAATGCCGCACGAAAAAGACGTTATTATCAAAGAGGCTCATTCAGGAACCATAGGAGGTCACTTACTGGAAAACCGACTGCGCGAAAATCTTAGACGCAGGCTTGTGGTGGCCCACATTGCATAAAGACACTAAGGACTTCTGCAGATGCTGCGATATCTGCCAAAGGGTAGGAAAACCCTCATGACGCGATGAAATGCCGCTGCGACCGCAGGTCACACTACGCGCATTCGACAAATGGGCTATCGATTTTGTGGGTCCAATCAACCCACCAGGGAAGCGCACTGGTGCGAGATACATTATCACTAGAATATAATACCTCACTAGATGGGTGGAGGCCAAGGCAGTAAGAAATTGTGATGCTGCTACAGCTGCACAGTTCCTCTTTGAAAATATCATTAGCAGGTTTGGATGCCCAGTAATTTTGATGAGTGACCAAGGTACACATTTCTTGAACAGTACTATTGAGGCATTAACAGAAGAATTCCAGATCCAGCACCATAAGAGCACTCCCTACCACCCACAGGATAATGGTACAGTAGAGGCCTTCAATAATATTTTAGAAAACTCTCTTACTAAGATTTGTAATAGCCAGAGGAATGACTGGGACCTCAGAGTTAACACTGTCTTATGGGCATATAGAACCACATGCAAGAAACTTACGGGACACACACCTTTCAGCTTAGTATATGGACAGGAGGCTGTTATGCCTATGGAGTATATTCNTTATGGGCATATAGAACCACATGCAAGAAACTTACAGGACACACACCTTTCAGCTTAGTATATGGACAGGAGGCTGTTATGCCTATGGAGTATTTTCTTCCCAGCTTAAGAATCGCTCAGATTACCGAGATGACTGATACAGACACAGTCGAAGCAAGGTTAGCACAACTGCTTGCCTTAGAAGAAGACCGGTTCATCNCAGATGACTGATACAAACACAGTCAAAGCAAGGTTAGCACAACTGCTTGCCTTAGAAGAAGACCGGTTCATCGCTGAATTCCATCAGAGAGTGCAGAAGGCCCGAGAAAAAGCTTGGCATGACAGACACATTAAGAACAAGACTTTCCAGATCGGAGACCTGGTGCTCCTTTATGACAGCAAATTNAGGCCAGAGAAAAAGCTTGGCATGACAGACACATTAAGAACAAAACTTTCCAGATCGGAGACCTGGTGCTCCTTTATGACAGCAAATTCATCAAGTTCCCAGGGAAGTTTAAGACGCATTGGCTGGGGCCATACCAGATCCAACAAGTCACAGAAGGAGGTGCCGCCCAGCTCAGCCAGCTGAACGGGGAGCTTTTGCCCACATGGATCAATGGCAGTAGGCTTAAGCTCTATAGTGATAACCACCTCGCCTCTCAGCCGCGCTAGTGCAGATGTCCAGTGTAGTTGAAAGGAGGCATCGCACCGGGAATGAGTCTACACCCAAAAAAAAAAAAAAATGTGTGATGCGGAGTTTTTCTTAAACACTGTTTGTTTGCACAGGTGATGCGGAGTTGCATCGCAGCAGTAAGATGTTTCCCCCTACCACGTACCCAGTTTGCAACCGACAGTGGGCTAGTCAAGTCACTATCTGACAGGTAGTTAATGAAGAAATGACCGGTATCCCCTACCGTAGATTTGGCAGCAGTTTAATAAATTTTTCCAGATTTGGTAAATCCCCGACGACACCGATGCCTAGATATGCACGCTTGGAGGGACACGTGAGCAGATCTCACCAATTATGACAGATCGAAATGAC
Organism: Pseudotsuga menziesii; assembly: GCA_001517045.1. Taxonomy (NCBI): domain Eukaryota; kingdom Viridiplantae; phylum Streptophyta; class Pinopsida; order Pinales; family Pinaceae; genus Pseudotsuga; species Pseudotsuga menziesii. Next base: position 5,927 of record LPNX010346791.1, read on the forward strand.
GGGTAGGGTCTTGTCCAAGTAATTATGATGACCAACGGGGTTGACCCAGGAGGACCGTTGCTTCCGGTAGCATGCCTTCAGCATAAAAGCAGACATGCTTCAAGCAGGAAGGGTACAATTCCCAAATCTTGAGAACTATGCAAGGCAGTGCTAAGTGTCCCCTGTGCAGAGCCAATTAAGTTGCAGAGTACAGTGACTTCTAGAGTTCGAAGCCACTGCACGCCCAGAGTATTGAGCCGAGTGGATTCTGACTAAGGCTGAACCTGGAGAAGTGAAGCTTTAGAAAGAATGTACTAGCCGTGCGTTCACCATGACGATGCCACCCAAGGTTGTGAAAATCGAGATAGCATAAGTTAGACAGTCGCTAAGGATGAAGACTCAAGTGCCAGAAGTAGAAGTTGTCACTAAAGTCTCTGCTAAGCAGAAGAAGAACGCCAAGCCGACCACTGAAGATAAGAAAGCAGAGCAGAAGACTGATGAGAAGAAATCTCCCGCTAGAAGGAAGGTGAAAATGAGAAAAAGAAAACAACGGGAGAAGGTCACTGACCTATCTGATCAGCTAAGAAAAGCACGAAACATGGTGAAGGTACTGAAGAAAAAACCTGAGGGTCAGCAGAAGTATGTGGACCTGGACCACTTCGAAGAGAAGAGAAGTGGAAGAATACTGCAAACCCAGCGGAGGGGAGACTTCCAGAACGAGGACAAAGGCTTGTTCTCGGAGCGGAGTCCATGGGTTGCTTCTTCTCTGTCCACGAGGCTCTAGATGGAAGGAAAGGTTTGAGGAGGCTGGAAGATATAGATTTTCCTTGTGATAAAAGTTCTAACCCAGATAAAAAGGAAAGGATATCTGTGGAACACTTCTCAAACACTAGAGCGCTCATACATAACAAAGAGCGAAGAGAGCGAAACCATGACTTTGGGCAGAAAGGATAAGAGAGCCCAGCGAGCTGAGTTACCGAAACTCCAGAAAGAACGTGTCAAGGTAATGTAGAACGAAGTCGAAAGACTTCTGTAGAAGTTGCAGAAGACTTCGCAGGAGGTGAAGGACAAGTTGCAGCAGGAGAATCCTGTTCCAGGTGGCTCGAGGGCGAGCCACAAGTGAGTGTTAGGGGACTGTTGGAGCAGGGTCCTGCAGCTACAGAAGAAGCTGCTAGTTTTGGTGGAAAGATATAGTTTGGCGGAAAGATATAAGTTTTGGCGGAAAGATATAGTTTGGCGGAAAGATACAAGTTTTGGCAGAAAGAGGACAAGGCAGAGCTACGACGCCGTAGCACATTTCCAGCTGGAGAGCAGAGCCGAAAACTATGACTTTTGGGATAGAAAAGTCAAGAAGGCAACGGTACCCAAGCGACCAAGAGAAGAAAGCTCAACCACTGCATTGAAGGCAGTGGTGGAAGACAGGAGGGCTCAACGACCCTCATAAATAAGAAGGAGCAACGAGGGTCAAGCATTGAAGGTGAAGGACAGAAAGAGAAGCACTGCATAGTACCCATGGTCAGTGCCAGGAAGCATGGAAGACTGCAGAGAGCTGTGGTGTGACGGGAAACGGCTACCTCAAGGACAGAGAGGACCGACTGTCACTAATTAGGGTATGGGGTTACTGTTGGGACAAGCCCACAGTGTTGTAATGGCAATACCTTCGGGCCTCCTATAAAAGCATATATTTTGTATTGTAAAGGGTTGGTTGATTAGTTAGTTAGCTAATCAGTCAGTTAGCCAGTTGGTTGGCTCATAGTATTGAGTCGTTAGTTGTTCAGTTGATTATTTTTGTAGACTCAGAAGTCAGTCAGAAAGACTGTGCTGTAACGATCCAGACACCTAGCTTGTCTGTGAGTCATTTGAGTCTGTATGTAACCAACCACAGAGAGGAAAGAGAGGGAAGGATCTATTGAAAGAAAAGCAATATAGAGATAGAAATAGACCAGAGATCTAGGAGAGATCTCGTGCTGCATATGCAGTGCAACAGACTGTGCTAACTTCCCTCAAGATATATAATAGAAGCACAATTTGGTGGACGTAACTCCCATCCTGGGGGTGAACCACGTTAAATATGCGTGTTATGTGTTGTATGAATGTGATTGTATTTGCTTATGGTTACTGGTTATTATGCATATGATGTTAGTTGCAGTAAGTAAATATATGTATTGCTCAGTTCATGATAATGCAAGAAGATAGAGATAAGTTGAAGTATTTTAGTAAGCTGCTTAAAGACTCCTTTACGTCTGTTTCTAATGACCATTTAATCACAATATAACTTCTGAGAAGTAGAGTTTCGCACATCGGCACAGTCAACGCTAAGAGCGCAAGGTCATAGTGGTAGGATATCGCACCGGCAGAGGAGCTGCGGTGCGCGATACTGTGAGCTGAGGGCTTAGCATTGAGGAGAGGTTGGGTGTTCCGAGGTGCGATAGGGGTGGAGGTATTGTGAGTAAGTGGAAGTTGTGCGACGAGGGAAGAGACTGTGTGACGTGCGCGTGGATAAGAATCACACGGGTAAAAGCGCTGCGAGTAGAAGGGGATGTGCGATGCGTAGAAATATCTGACCTTGGGATTCACAGGAGTAAGAGAAGGGACGTAGGATGCGCAGAACCTGGTCCAAGACACTTGAGTCTTGGCCAACCCATTAGATTCACTTCGGGTGAGACTTCAGATCGCTTCGCGGTCTGTTGCCGAAAGGGCCAGTGAGTTTGGGGTGTTGTTGATTAATTATAGTAAACCCGGGTCTGCCCAAGAAATCAACACTCACTCCACTAGGCCTCACAGCCTTTGATGTTCTATGTGGTGGAGTGCATGAGACCCACGGTGTATTATTGGAGGACTGCACTACTGGGAAACATGAAACACTAGCTTAGTGAGTGCAAGATGGGGAGAGTATGAAAATTCGGTTTTAGTAGAATACAGAGCATGTTTTTCTTTGAGCGTGTTCCGGGATTGAGCCCTAGAGTTGACGTTCCTCTTCACGGGGTTCGAGGTCCAGGCCAACGATGTTGGTCAGATGCGATGCAGAGACTGGGTGGAGGTAGGGTGTCCAACCCTTATCCAACTAATTTCTTTCCATGGTGGCGATGGAAAATAGTTGCCATCGATGATTACCCCTATGCAAGGATAGATTTTCGGGGAGACCTCGACATGCCATTACCACCAGAATCGGCATACGGTGACATTGGTAATGAATCCAAACCCTCTTTTTAATATTTTGGAGTTATTTAATTTTTTTTGTGTTTTTTGATATATGGAATAAAAAATACATGCTTTTGCGTGACAACACATAGTGACATCCTATCATATGTATGCAAATGTAGGACCACAGTGGCTTAAAGGATTCCCTCATCATAGATGGAGGGGAAGAGGAGATGACATTATGGGTGTGGATGTCGAGTGGACGCTCCAAAGCATTCATACCAACTTCGTGCAGCTGACGCACAAGGTACCCATGGTGCAGTTCGAGCACCTACCTGAGGCCATGCCTCGTCAGGTGGTGGGTGTGCCATGAGTATGGGTGTGGTTGTTTAGACGACTAGCTAGAGTCATGGTGACATTCCATGATTAGAACCCCCCTTCTCCTCCCCAGGATTAGATACCCGGGAGTGATACATTTTGTACTGCCATGTATTTATATTTTGGTGGCTCAGAAACCCCATTTTTGTATTATGACACTATGTATTATCACATTTTGGATATTTAATGAAATTTTTTTATGATGATCGGTTTATTTATTTACATGTGTAAAAATGTATGTTTGTGATGAGCTTACTGTATATGAAACAAATGCCAATCTAACACATAGTTAGCATATGAGTTAGCAACTTGATTATAAATTCTTGGAACATGTATGTATGTTATGTTGTCAAATTTCCATTCTAACAATCTCACATGTAAGAATCTCCGTAATAATGTTGGATCTCTAACATGATACAAGCCATTAAGTTGTGACACTACTAACTACAAATCAAGACGTACCTCAAGAGATAGAACACCATGTGAAATGGCATCCCGTAGGAGCTCAATAATGGCACTATATTCAGCAACATTGTTTGAAGAAGGCCGTAAACATATGCCTCCTGAAGACAATACCTAACCCATAGGAGTATAAATCACCCAAGTAGCAGAGGATGAGTATTGAGTGTGACAGCTTGCACCATCCGTGAATCCTATATTGATGGAATACTCCATTGATATCTACCATAAGAAACGGAAGCTAATCAACAAAACCGATCACCATAAGAGAAACCTAACTATGCAAAATGCTGTACAATAATATACAATAGTCAGCCTTGGCTAAAAAATATGCATAGTACTTTTTAAGATAGAGCCCATTTCTAGGCTCCGCTAAGGCTGTCCCTTCATAATCTACTAGCTCATAAGCGCCCTTCTCTAACACATGTTTAACCATGTAAGGACCATGCCACATGGGTTGAATTTTCCTGCCCCCAAGGGTTCTTTAGCTTGATCCCACAAAAGGACCAAATCTCCCTCACTAAACTTCCTTGGATGGACAGATTTATCATACTGGACCTTAACACGATGCTTATTCACTTCTAGAGCCAGTAAAGCATCTTGACACTATTCATCAAGATGCTCTAAATGGACCAAACATTCCTCCAATGAGGAAGTATCCGGTAAGAGCTATATGGCTAGCTTCAAAGAAGGGATCTCATGCTCAACCGGTAATACAGACTCCACTCCATGTACAAGCTGATATCGAGAAAAACCAGTGGCAGTCTTAACCGTGGTCCTATAAGCCCACAAAGCAGGATATAACATGATATGCCAATTTGTCTTGCTTTGTGCAATTGTTCGTTGGAGAATGGAGTTGAGTGATTTGTTCACTGCTTCAACCTGTCCATTCGCTTGAGGGTAATAAAAAGAAGAATGCTCCTGCTTATACCCCAACTTTGAGGCCAACTCTTCCATCATCCGATTATGAAAGTTGCTACCATGGTCAGTGACAAGCTCTTTTGGAAAACCTAAACGAGTAATAATCTATTTGAATACGAATTGTGCGGCTGTCTCACCATTAGATTTAATTATGGGCATAGCCTCAACCCATTTCGTGAAGTAATCAATAGCCATGATAATATGATGATGCCCCCCAGCCGAAGCTGGGTTGCAATCCATGAAATCGAGCCCCCACTTAGTGAATGGACTGATGGTGATAATTGGATGTAATGGGGTAGGATGCGAGCAAATATTACGTGTGAACACCTAGCAATGGTGGCACTTCTTGACTGCATTGACATAATCTTTAAAGATCGATGGCCAGAAATAACCCGCTCTCAAGATTTTTTGGGCTGTAAAAAGCCCAGATAAATGACCACCACATGCACCACCATGGCAATCATTTAGCGCAAGCTCAGCCTCCTCATGAGTTAAAAAATTCCATAAAATGGAATCTACCCCACGACGGTACAATGTGTTATCCAATATGAGGTAACTCTTGGATACATGACGTAATCATCATCATTCATCACATGAAAGGTGAGTGGGGACCTTCAATGTTTGTAAATATATGATAATAGCTCCATACCATGGATCCAAAGTTGAGATTAAGAAGATGTGCTCATCGACGAACGTATCTTCACAAGCCTCCTCCTCGTCCTCCTTACTCAGGAAATCAGATGTAAGTTTCGCAAAAATCAACGATTTCTTTGATTTTGCTGAAACAAACTTGAGATTGAATTCTTGTAAGATGACAATCCACTTATTATACTTTCCCCTTATCATCCTTCTAGTGAGGATGAACTGAAATGGATTGACATGGGCAACCACCAAGGTCTGGCGAAGGAGAATATAGTGTCTCAATCTTTGAACCACATGAATGGTAGCTAAGGAAAGCTTCTCCACATGGGAATAATGGATCTCCACATCTATAAGGTTCTAGCTCATATAATATATGACATGCTCTGGAGCTCCTCATCCTCTTGAACCAAAACCATACCAGTCGTCTCCATGGAAATGGCCACACAAAGTAGAAATTCATGGCTATAGTCGGGTGGAATAATTACCGAGGCCGATGCTAAGGCTCACTTAAGTGCATTGAAGGACTCCTGGGATCACTCATCCCAACAAAAGGTAGTGTCCTTCTTCAAAAGATGCATAAAGCCTCTAGTCAAATTGGAAAAATTCACGACGAATCTCCGTAAGAAGTTTTCCGTGCCTTGGAAACATTGAAGATGTCTAATGTTTCTTGGGAGACAATTGAAGTATTGCCTCAACCTTCAAAGTGTCGACTCTTATACCCTCTTTGGAGACAACGAACCCTAATAAGTGACCAGACTTCATGCAAAAGATGCACTTGTGAGGATTTAATCTAACCAAATAATGGCGGCACCTTTCGAACACTAATCTCAAATGGTAGGAATGACGCATCCTATGACAACAATGAGAAGCAAGGTCATCCAAAAAGACTTCAATAATCGATTTGAGATCATGGAATATCAAGGTCATAGCTCAATGAAAAGTGGCTCCACCATTTTTAAGGCCGAAAGGCATCTTCCGATATGCAAAGGTACCCCAAGGAAAAATAAAGGAAGTCTTCTGTTGGTCCACAGGTTTGATCTGTATCTGATTGTATCCCGAAAAACCATCCATAAAGGAAAATACCTAATTTCCCGCACACTCATCCCTAATCTGATCAATAAATTGTGTGGGAAAATTATCTTTAGGACATGCATGATTCAAGTAACAGAAATCAGTGTAGATGCGGATCGTTCCCTGCTTCTTATCAACCAAAACGAGGTTAGAAACCCACTCCGTCAAGGGAACAGGATAGATAAAACCGACATTCAATAGTTTTTTTTTATCTCAGCCTTAATCGCGGGTGCTTTTCTAGGATTCACCACATGCAAGCGTTGTCAAACCGGCTTAGCATTGGGATAAGTTTTAATTTCATGCTCAACAATGTGAGGGTCGATACCTGGCATTTCTTCATATGACCAAGCAAATACATCACGAAATTATTTGAATAGCTTGGTATACTCTTGAATCTCAGCATGGTAACATTCTTCCCAAATATAGACATTCTCAATCTTGCCAAGATTGCGAGAGATATTGATAGAGATGGTAGGAGATATATTTTCCATGTTTCCATCAGCCATCGGACTAGGAGAGCTTAACGTAACCATGGGACTACCAATTATCTCACTAAGAATCTCCCTAAAGTATCCACACTCCAAATGGTCAAGCTTGGGAAGAAAATAATATCTATGATGTAACTCTTCCCGAGGTGGCTCAACCCCAGACATAGCCTCAATAATAGGCTCATTTAACAGAAAAACACTATCAAGGTAGTCATGTGTGTGAGAAGACTGAACTGCCCATGTAGGCAATACATATGGGTCCTCCTCCTCTGTCTGTGAAGATGAAGGACTAGGAGTCTACAACACATTTGAGATTAACTTGATATGCTATCATAGTTGCAGGCAGCAGCATGTCCATTCTGATGGGCTCACGTGAAGGACTCGGTGTAGGAAGAATCCAAGGATATTCCATATGAGTGGTGCGAAAAGACACCAAACGCAATGACGATGAAGCCTCACTGAAAGTATACCAGATCATGAGAACAGGTGCAGGAAAACTAAATGATCCCATAATGGATGGGTACATGCCCACACCCACAGTCTCAGTTGCCATCTTGGAGTGCGCAACAATCGGGATAGAAGCTCCCGAAGATGTAGTAACACACAGATTCTTGAATGAAATTTGATCAATTGTAGCTATCTTCCCATTAAATGGAAAGCATACAAATCTGAATAGAGAAGAAGCTACAGCTTCCATACTGTACATCCAATTCCTACCCAGTAACAGATTGTAGTCAAGGGGTGCATCAACCACCTCGACCTTGATCACAACGGTCTTCCCTCCCAAATGGACCTTAAGAGAAGGAAGAATGCCGTGCGGCTGGAATGATCTACCATTGAACATAGTGAACATGGTAGCAGATTTAGACAACTCTAGGGAACCCAAGCCCTTCCAACATGCCAAAGACATCATGGAAGCAGCAGTTCCTTCGTCAATCACAGTGCATTTGACAATCTTATTAAGACATTATACATGAATCAAGAGAGACACATAGTAAGGAAAGCAAGGCTGTAGTCCCGCGGTTTCAAATTTGATGACGAAGGAAGAATTATCATCATTAACACCAAGAGTAGAAAGAAAAAATTTCCTTTGTGAAGGACAACTCTGAATTACTTCGAGTGTAGACATTGCACAAGGAGTGTGGCCCAAATCCTCGACAACAGAATAGTTCTGGGTGGCTCGGGCATTAGGATTGTGCCCTAAATGCTTAAGGAATCCCTTAGAAATGGGAGGAACAACTTCAGGTTTATTACAGGTTTTTAAATATGCAAAGGACTCTTGGGTGGAGCAGGTTCCTTTCCAAGGTTGGGTTGTGACGAACCATAGTCCTTCGCAGGAGTCACAACCTTAGCAGCATGCACCATGTTGATGCAACCATGACCACTACAAGCTTTCGGTGGATCTTGATCCCCACCAGACTGATCATGGGTCCTCTAGTTCATATTTTGATTATGAGGTAAAGGGTTAGTCAGCATAGCTGGGCCCTATGCTATGAACCTCAATGCTTCTTCTATCCGAGGGCACAAGTGAGTGAGGTGGTCCTCCTTACATAACTTGCAAGGAAACTTAACCTTACGTTTAGGCTGCTTGTCCCTCCCAAGCATTTCAGGAATTCTTGTCATTAGAATTTGCATTTCCATTCTTATTCCCACCCTTACGATTGTTTTTACCATTCTTCTTATTCCTTCTGGGTTGCTGGTTACCCTTCTGGTCCGACGATTGTACGGAAAGCACACTCGCCATTTGGGTGGGTTGAGATGAAGCTGTGGCTTATCCCAAAGTTGATTGGTTGATAGATAATTGACTGACCTGGTTCACAACCAAATTTGTAGGTTTGGTACTCGTAAAACCAACAATGCCATCGGCATGTGGTCTAGGTTTGACCTTAGGGTCGAAACTAGAACGCAGAGCATTAGGAATGATCTCATATAACAAACCGGATTGAGCATAGATCAAGTCCAATTCTTGTGCCCTAAAAATGGCTTGTTCCTTGTTCTGAACTCCGGATATAGAAACATCCTTCACTATATAAGGTAGTAATGACTTAAGGAACCACTCGAGGAGAAACTCTGGCGGTATGAAGGCTTTAATCAATCTCTTCCATCTACGCCACTCTTGGATATGGTCTGAGATATGCGTGGCTTTATCTTGCCGAAATGTTTACAAGAGTTCCATACCAATGTTGTAATGCACTGGTAACTAGAAGTGGTTGAGAAAATTCATAGCTAGGTCATCGAACACAATGAATCCCTCCCTATGTAGCTCTATGTACTATTTCATGGCAGGCCCAGTGAGGGTGCATTGAAATAGCCTTAAGCGGATCGAATCTTCATGTAAGGAGTTAGAAGAGCACCACAGGCGAAATGTAGTCACATGTTCACTCGGTTCTTCTCCTGGTTTTCCCTCAAAATTATGAATGTCTCAGGGAAGCTTCGTAGGGACAGCCGGCCAAGCTGGGTCATAAGATGCCAAATCATTTGTTAGTCTTTACAAGTCACGCAGATTTAATGTTGTGAGGAAAGGGAGCCTAGGTTGAGCAGGTCTATGAGGTGCTCCCTTATAATTTTGGTTCACATGGGACTGATTACCGTAACCACCATGGCCATCGCCATGGCATCCTCCTCCCGTTTGACCCGTGTAGAGTGGCATGGAAGCAGCATAATGTGGTGTACCTTGACTATTTGGGGCTACAAATCCATAATTCGGGGAGTAAGTGGGTTGTTGATACCCATACCCATAAGGTGAATAACTTTGTGCATACTACAGTCCATAATATGGTCCATAAGAAGTCCCATGATATTTCCCATGAGAAACTCCATAAGTAGGAATAGACATTTCGGAAGTAAGAATATGACCTCCAGAAGTAGGAATACGACCTCCCAACACAATAGGAGGTACTTGACTTTGAGACACAACTACCCGAGTAGCAGCATTATGCACATGACTCGTAGCAACATTTCGGCCCGAAGGACCACATGAATGTGGGGGAGGAATAGCATTCGAAGAACTAGGAATAGAGGACGAAGAGACATGTGAAATCACATAAGTGGTATTCCCTACAGTTACTCATCTTGGCTCTGGTATCTGAATAGGACTACTAGCACTAGGTCTAGGAAGAACATGTGATGTGACCTCCACCACTGGGATGGAGGGTGCAATGTGACTTGAGTTCCCAAATCTCTCCTCATGGAAGTGAATAGGAATGCCCCCAGGCATAGTGTTAGGTTCAAAGTCCGTCTCGGTATGCGGTACAAAATCATTTGTAGGAATACCAGACATATCATAACTGCCATAACTAGTGCTCAGAGGTTCATGATGAGTCTCATCGCCTAGCATCCAATACCGATGACCTGTGGATGAGGGATCATACCTAGAGCATGTAGGTATATCACGAGAAGGATCATACCCAGAGTGTGTAGGTATATTAGGTGAAGGGTCATATGTAGGGGTAGGCTCTTCTTCTTCAACCTCAAGAAGTGAAGAAGGTAGCTCAGGAATTTCATCTTCATGATCTCCCATCGTGTGTGAATTAATGTGAGAAGCAATTTGCCTAGACCGTCTGCTACCCTCTCCCAAAGGAGGAGGAGATGTTGAAGGCAGAAATCCTGCTAAATGATGAGAATGGTTAGGTGCCGCACCCAAATCCACAATGACTCAAAAAATGAAAAGGAATCTCTAATTATGCAAACCCTAAGCAAGCTAACGTGCATAGAGCATACACCAATATAATCTAAATCAAATCACAAGCAAACAAGGGTAGGATATGTGAGCTCCCGAATGAAGCAGGTATGTCTCACCTAGGAGAGGCTTGAGACTCCCATACACAACAAGTGGAGGTTCGTAACCAATTATTGTGGCCCTCACCTTCAATGCATATAGCGACTATGCTATCCAACTGCAACCTGGCCGGGACACCCGCGGAATAACCCCTACAAAGTACCCCCTCAATAACCTAGGTAAGGCAACTAAGGTCACCTCAATATAATCAATGCTCAGGTGGACAGTTGCAGGTGGGATTGACCGTATGGGCAGGGTAGCAAAGCTTGAAACTCTCGAATGAGCCCCATGGATATGAATACAATCCTGGAAATATCTCCGGTGCTACTCAGTTATGACTAGGGGTCATCCCAATCAATAACCGCTCACACTGGCTCGTGCTTAACTCCCTTGTAAGAGGAGGATTATGAGAAACACTAATTATACCAAGGAATTTCAAACTCTCACCTGGACATACACATACATGTTTTTGTTTAGTGGTATTGGAGAATTTACTCACAATGAACTATTCCAAGACCCTAAAACCTAATCTTGTTGGTGTACCCTATCAACGAAAATAGTGTAATCCATTTTAATTAAGTGTTGATTTTATTTGGCTTTATTACGCAAAAAAGGTAGATGACCGTGCAACCAATGGTGTTATGACGCAACCCGAAGTAAAATACACACCTAACAATCAATGCAAATGCATTCTGTTGAATGAAAAATAGGGCATGCTACTACTGAAATGCAAAATTTTTCTTCAAATGAGAAACGCAGTCATTCCTATATGAAAGCCTACCTAATAATTATCTAAGCAAACCTAGTGCAAGTACCATGCAAAGTGCAAAGTGCAATGCATAATGATGCAAAGAAGTAAATATTTTTGGATTTTTTGAATAAAAATGAGATACTAAAGCAAGAGAATGATTCTACCACCCCCATACTTTGCAAGCACAATCAAATAGAACTCACGCAAAGTACTAAGGAAAAATAAATCTAATGCACTAATCCCAAAACAAAAATCGAAAATGCAATGACAAGAACATTCTTAAAAAAAAATTACCCTAAAAAAAGTGTCTCTGGTAAAAAATAAAGGTGTATACAAACTCTAGCAGTATCAAAGGAGACTTATTAATCATCAAAATTCACCCAACAACAATCCATCTTCCTCTAAAAGGAAAAACTCAGTGCATACGTGACTGTTCGCAGTGGACCCGCGTATGTACACGGATATAGCACTCAAAGCCATGTGTATACACGATTGTGAGTCAAAAACTCATGTACAGGAAGAGAAATGTATAGAAAAAAAGGCAAACAGATAAACTGAGACAAAATTCACACCAATCAGACACTACCAGGAAAACATGCCCCCAGACCCAATTCAGAAACAAACAAATAAGAGAAATTCAAGAACATTGAAAGTTGATAAAAACACCCAAAGGACAACTACTAGGAACTCCCCAACGGAGTTGCCAATTTTGTTACGAAGAGAAATTCCTATGGCTTGGGGTACCACAATAGACAACTTGAATCTAGAAATCAATCCTTTCCTATATGCAAGAGAAACCAAATATCTAACACTAAAGGATCTCGATTCGTACCTTATTCCGAGCGGTTGATGTAGATCCCTGTTGAGCTTTCCAACTCCATCTTGAATTGATAAATGGCTTCCTCAACATTGAATAAACAAGACAAGCATGCTATATATAATCATGTTAGACCTACTCTAGCATATACAATCAATAACATATAAGCATTTGAAATCATCCATGGATCAAATATTCATTCAAATACACATTATTTGACAGGAAAAGATATTTCTATTAATATAAAATCAGATATTACAATGAATACAACCTTTGTCGGCACGTCTGTGAATAAGAGAAACTGAGTCCCCCACTTCAATCCTCCATCTCTTGATAGAAAGCTCACAAGCAAAGGGAAAGCTTGGGAAGAACACAAAAGTGTTCTAAGGGACAAAGGGATGTAGACTCAAGCACAAGTTCCGGAAACAATGGACTATAGTTCTCTTGTTCTCAATTCCTCATGCCTTCAATGTATCCAAAGGGTTCCTTATATAGGTCTTCATTGGGTTATGAAAGGTTGAATCCGAGTGATCTCAAGGCATAGGGAAGGCTAGGAGACAAGTGAGTCGGATCCACATCAAGGAAAACTCAAAAGAATTTGGCCTTTTGCACACATCCCAATGTACACAATTTTATGGGTCAAACTTGCGTATATACGCAAGAAAGGGTTTAAAAGTCGTGTATGGCAATTTTTGCATGTTTTTAGGGATGATCTTGGAAACATCAAAGGAACAAAAATGGTCCATGGGGTCTAAGGAGTCTTCAGAGGGACAGGGATGGCCATAAAAATGTGATTCACCATGTGTGGTAAAATCAGCTATAACAAGCGGTAATGAATATATGTCACGAGTTTCAAAGTAAAATCGACCCGACAGAAATTTACGACTGAGGTGGCTTGGGACAAGCCATAGGTGAGTGTTGGGGGGCCATTGGCCCTAGTAAAAGAGATAAGAGTTTTTATCAAAAATATGAAGAATCTGGTCGCAAGGCGAGCAATGTGGAAATTGAACCCAAGTGATAGAACAATTACACTCACAAAATTGCTAATCAAACATGCAAAATTACAAACAAAGGAGACTGAAGTTGGAGCATAACACTAATCTGTATTGAATAAGTGTACAATAGCCAAACTTATGAAGTAATAAGCTACTGAAATATATAATTACATGAGATTTTCAAATGCATAAGGATTCCATTCGAAATAGTCAAAAAGTAGGCTTACTAAATCTAGTCAAATCCCCCATAGGTGCATAAAGCAGTTTCCAAATCTACTTAGAGGCTCACGAATTGGAAAAGTAAAGTAGGCAAGATAATAAGTGATGGAAAGAGAACTCATACATGCTTTTATTAGGAGAAAATAATGGAGGATGATGAGGGAAAAAAAAAGTCGACTACACCTAGTCTTACTTTCCCTTTTGCCATAAATCTCAATAAAGCAAGCAACTTAGCAGAAAAAGCAGATATGCACTAGGGAGGATATAGAATAAAGAAGATATGCTAAATATGGATTCTAGGAGGTTTCCCAAGTGCTCCATGCCTCAGTTTTAGCAAGTTTTACTTCTATGGCACGTGGAAGACAACTTGCATAGAGTGGAATATTGGAAACTAGTCAAACAAGACAAAAATGGATTAATTAATGTCTAAGGTAGCTAACTATGGGTTGATTATTATAACAAGCAAGGATGCAATGAAAAAGTCCATGATAAAAGAGGAAGAGAGCAAGTCAAAACCAAGAGTTTGACCTATTTTTTATAAGAGTTAGTTAAGTTAGACTAATAGTCTATTTTGTGAATGGGCATGATTGGAAATTCGGTTGATAGTTGATGTATTAAAGTAACGAGATGTTTTTAGTTTGTAGAACAACCCATCGACTATCAATTGAGAATTATTCGATGGGTAAAACAAGGATTGTAAAAATAATATAAGGTCGATCCAAGTTGTGTGTGAATGACAAAGACAAGGGAAAGAAGGGAAAAATGACCGAACAAGACTAGAGAGCTAGGAAGACATGAGAGCATAAGAGAGACAAAAAACTCATCTATTGTAAAGAATATCCTGAGAGAAGTCTGCAAGCTATGTGCGTAGACCAAAGGTGTTTAAAATATTACTCATGCTAGATGAAGAGTGCCTTTGTATTTTTTACCATATGGGTTTCCATGTTAAATATGTGTCTTTGATATGTGTGTCTACTGTGAATGAATGTTTATGAGTTTGTTGAACATCTAATGATATAATGTTGTGGAATGTTGATTTTTATGCATTGAAATCTATATATGCTATCTATGTGTGTCGATGGATTGATCTGCCTTACTTTCTGATGTGTGTATGATGATGGAAGTCCTTCTCTTGGTTTTCAGTCGAGCAGCCTGGTTATGTTGCGATAAAAAAATCCCCTTCCATAACTGTAGAATCTTGGTTCTTCCAAGTCCCCATAGCTATATCGTGTGAGACCTCCCTTGCGTCGAAGGTGTTGTTGAAGGAGTTACACTTTGTTGGGAAAATATCTTGGGCTTTGTTGATGGAAAAGGAAGTTTGAACCTGGCTCATTAGAAGTGACACCAACATATAGTTCAAGGAAAGGAACTAACATATTTATATTCAAGCCTGCAGGGATCCTAATTGAGAGCGATTTCCCACACACTATAAGTTGTTGTATCATGATATCAATGAAATCATTTAGGAGTGGACACAAGAGTGGAAGGTGCAAGTTCCTACAAAATAAATGTCGCTAGAAATGTTGCAGACAATAGAAAGTTGGAATGAAACAAAGGAGAAACAAAATGGAGTTAATAAAGGAAAAAGAGATCATGTGGAAGAATAATATCTACTGATCCAGGGGAAGGTGAAGGAACATGTAGAGAAGATGTAGATCTAGTGTAGGAGAGGGAGTCTAGTGCAAGATAGATTGAACCCTCAACTGAAGGAAAAATAAAATTTTCATAAATACCAAAAGTGAAAAGAATGAAGAGGAAGGCTCACAAGGAGCCCATAGTTTTGGCACAAACGGAAGATCATGTGGAAATTTTGACAGAGATATTCAAAGAAATTCTAGAGGATATATGGAGAAAAGGTGTGGAGGAGCACTTGAAGTGCTATGGAGGGATTATATGTTAGATAAGTGTTTTGTGAAAAGCATTAGAAGAAATAAGGATAGCACCAAATCTAATGAGCACCGTGGTAGAAAATAAAACTAATCTTGAAAGAGTTGAAATACCAATGCCGCATCCATCCTTAGATTCACAACAAATAATTGTGATGATAATGCCAAAAGCAATTAAATTTTTGACACATGAGGTACAAAAATTTATTGCTGGATCTAGCCATGTTGATCTACAATTGACAAAGCTATCTATGCACATGTTGCATAGTCTGCACTTGAGCATTGCAAAGGAAATGAAGGGATGGGAAGAATACAGTTTTAGTGAGATGATGAGACATAGTGCATAAAGAGATGAGCTTAAAGATAAATATACACAAATTCAAAAAGAACAAAAGGAGAAGATGCAGAAAGTAATAGAGGAAGATTGTAGTGAAGTTTTTGAAGTAGAAATCATGGATGGAGCGCTAATGGAGAACAAAATGTCAAGTTTAAGTGAAGTTATTAGGGGCTTCCAAAAGTGTAGTGACTTGGAAGCATAAATGGTTCCTAACGCACCATAAGAGGTATGACACCAATGAGAAGTTGAAGTGAATGCAGTAAGTTGTTTGAGGAAATTTCACAGGAATGGGAGGCTTTAATGGATGATGAAGGCTTACAAGAAGGGTAATAAGAACTTAGAAGTAGAATGCAGGAAGTTGTTTGAGGAAATTTCACAGGACTGGGAGGATTTAATGGATGATGGAGGCTTACAAGAAGTCATGAATAAATTGGAAAATGCATGGTCCTAAGATGCAAAACTGAAAGATTCTATACAAAAATTTCCACCACTCAACATAATGAAAAAATTCATGGAAAGTAGGTATCAACCAGTTGCAATATGAGCATCAACGAATGAGCCAAAGGGTAGAGTCTTTGCAGAATAAATCAGTCCAAGTACAAAAAATCATTAGAGGAGAGCACACAAAGATAAATAAATCTATGTAATTAATGAAAGAACAAGTACAAGGAAGTATAACTGTGTAGTTGGTTAAGGGGCTAAGAGAACAAGAAGAAAAGGTAAAGGACATTGTTGTAGCAATACAAGACATATATGCTAAGTTTTTGGCAATGTGGAAGTCTCATGAGGGACAAAATTGAGTGGATCAGAGAAGTTTCAAAAAAAATAAAGAGACATTATAAAATAGGAAGAAGAAGATGAGTGATGCAAGTGGATAACATGAAATAATTAGGCGGCCGATGATTTGAAAATACAGTGAATCAACATCAAATTTTTGAAGAAAGAGGAGGAAACATAACAACTAGTGTTGCTCAGGATGAGAAACATGTGATTGTTTGGGGAATTTTGGGCCTAAAGTATTTTGAAAAAACTTTGGAGATGGTTTAGTGTGAATGGGGCCATATGTGAAATGGTAAAAGGGAGTGTTCTGTTGGCCCAGGAAAGGGGCATAAGGAAGAGGTTCATGTACGCAACCAAGGAAGATGTGCCACACGTGCAATAGAAGCAAAGGAGGATTGCGAAGTAACCAAAGGACAAGCGCAGGGAGAATAAAGAGGTGCATGGTTAAGGAAAGGAGAGTGCAGAAGTGCGCAAGTGATAACGACCAGAAAGTAACATATGCAAAATCTAGATCATGGAAATTTATGGTGGCGTAATCTTGTAGCTACACACATATGAGAGGATATTTGTAATTCAGGCCGTTAGTGCCTCGTGTCAAGTCATAATCACCATAGCTAGAGCCTGAGGGGTAGCTAATGGTGACAGTTAAAAAACTGTCGGTTTGCAATCGAACCTCAGGTGCCAACTGTGGTGATTATGAATTGAAACAGGAACTATCGGCCTGACTTACAAATATCCTCTCATACGTGTGTAGCTTCCAGCTTACGTTGGCATAAATGGCCATGATCTGGATTCTACATCTATCGCTTTTCGGCTGTTATCAATTGTGTGCTTCTATGCTTTCCTTTCCTTCACTATGCACCTCTTTGTTCTTCCTGCGTGGGTCGTTTGGTTCCTTCACAGTATTCCTTCGCATCTTCCTTGGTTGCACGTGTGAACCTCTTCCTTATGCCCCTTTCCCTGGCCAACTGAACACTCCCTTTTACCATTTCACATATGGCCCCATTCACACCAAACCTGGAGATATTGACCCTGTTGTGCCATGAGTCTCATGCTGACTTGGCTTAGTTTGTAGTTAGAAGGGTATTTTAATTTCCTCTAAATATCCCACTATTACCCTCGTTTCTAAGCAGTTGGTAGGGAATAGGATCTATTATTCCTTCAAGAGATCTGCGATCTTTACAACTGCTTCAGCCTGCGAACACTTTTGTACTAATCTATGATCTTCAACTGCTTCTGGCTTGCTGAAGTTAATCAGATTATTTCCTACCTCTCTGGTTATACTGTCTTGTTGAGTAGTTGTGCTATCTTGGTGAACATTATCCTCTTTGATATCCTCAACCATACAGCCTTTTTCCTTTTGGACTGTAGCATGAATTGTAGGGTGTTTGTCAGCAAATACAACGGTATGTGCAACCTGCTAGGTTCCTTGTCACAGCTGATCAGAGCTATCGCAAGTCTTAGGCAGCACATCCAAGGCATATATGAAGCCCTCATAGGTGGGAAACTCCCTCGACTCAGTCTCCACCCATCGCACAGACCTTGTAACTCGGGCACACCTTCTCATGGACACTTCATGTAATCTATTTTGCCAATTCTCTAAAGCCTCCCCTGAATCAGATGTACATGAGCTCATGCATTTCTAGCTTAGGTTTCCATCTACCACCAGACTAATATAGTCTTCCTGCATAGCTGTGACATTGTATATTTGATCAAGGAACTCACCTTGCCTCTCATTATAAACATGCTTAACGTATATTTTCCCCTCGAATGGATCGATGGGTGATATTACCCTCATTTCCTCATCTTCAAAAGAGAGGATCCTTTTCTTGAAGTTTATGATTGTTTGATTGTCTATAGCCCAATCTATCCATAGCAGCATGGGGTAAGGGTTTGTGTCATCCACAATGTTGATGATCCCAAAGTATGCATATGTGCGCAATCCTTCAACATCGACGATAACATTTTTCAATCGACCAATGGGTAGGACCTTCGCTTGATTGGAAATTTGTAGCTGGATAGGAGACTAGTCCAAGTGTAGCTTTCCCATACTTTCCCAAGTTTTTTGCATCAGAATATTGACATCGAAGCCTAGATCTAAGATGATATAATCCATGTCATAGTTACCTAACTACGCATTCATCCTCAATTCACGGTCGGTTTTACATTTATTTTGTACTTGGTTAAATTTCTTCTCAAATTGCAGCTCCACAGGAATCTCGTTTATCATTGCTTGTAGCTCTACAATAGTATCTTTATCTTGGACTAGAATCAAATTACTTGATAGAAAGATTTTCAGCTTACTAACCTTAGGTAAAGTATTCTTCTGCAATATGTGATGGAACCTCTCCAGCATGTCCTTGACTTCCGTGAAAGTTGACGGTATGTCTGGGCTTCTGAAGTATGATTGCACATCCCAGAATATTTCTTTCTGCTTCTAGCCGGTCAGTGGTTCCTTTTTCTGAACCGCTAGTCTTACTTGTGGTTACGGTTGTTCTTGTGGGTTATCTGGTTCTGCTCCATTCGTCATACCTCGTCGAGTTACGATTGTAATGTTTAGGTCTCGCGATTCATCCACAATCATTTGAACATTCACATTTACATTTGGGCTTGGGTTTGGTGCAGGATTAGGTCCTTGGATGGTTCTTTCTTTCCATTTTTCTATCAGCTAAGGACATTGTTCCACATTATGTTGCTCTCCCTTACAATATGAGCATGTTTTTGCAAGCTCCAAACAATATCTAGCAAAGTGACCCAGTTGTCCACAGTTATAACATGTAACCTGACCTCTTCCCCTACCAAATCCTCCTTTTCCACCTCGTCCTCTAAAGTTTCCTCCACCCCTTCCCTAAGGGTGTAGTTGTTGTGGTGGGTATTGGTTCTGCTGGTAGTGTTGCTGATGGGGGTTTTGTTGTGCATATGGATATGGACGCACGTATGGTTGTTGGTATTGATTAGTTGGGAAGTGAGTAGGATGACATGAGGCTTGCGCGTATTCAGCCTGAGTGAATCCCTCATTCTTCATTAATTACGTGTCGATTGTCTTTTATTTCAAGAGATGGTATGCTCTATAGTCTTTCTCATCATGTCCTATGGATTTACAGAATTCAAAAAATACGTTTGTGGGGGTACTTACAATTTTTTGCAGATATACACATTCTTTGTTGTGATGGCCTCTTGATTGGCATATGCGACACCATGGTAAACCTTGGTTGTTTAACGGGTTGGGTGCACTTGATGTGACGTAGCTTAGGAAGGTCAGACATTTATCCTTGGTGTTTCCATCCATCCTACATTTTGTGCACCAAAAGTCCTCTTGTACTTGTTTAATCTTCTTGATATCTTGGAGTTGTATCATTAGGTTGGCCAGCTGGGACTGGATCTACACCATTTCGGGGGCACCTTTGCCTATGGGTGATACTTCTAATTTCATCGCCAATTCTAGCGCTTCTGTCTACGATTCAATCTTTTGCTGCATCAATGTCCCTATGATGTGTGGTAGTAGTGCAACAATAAACCACTCTTTATGTTGTACATCAAACATATGGAAACTTACTTTAGCCATCAGCATCTTGAATCGCTGATCAAAGTCCCACACAGTTTCTGCTAGAGCCTGCTTAATCTCCTTAAAATCAGTAATACATTGCGATTCTGATTTAGGTTTCCTTAACTCAGAGATCATTGCAGCTCAGATCTCCTCAAGGGTCTTCTATGGTGTTCTGGATTTTACGATATAGAACTTCATGAACCAGTCTAGTACGCGACCTCTCAAGGTCATGATCATCTGCACTTTCTTGATGTTTGTAACATGGAATAAACGTACCATCCAAACAGCTTCACAGAGGAACCAATGTTGTTCGGGGTCCTCTATTCCATTTCCATTAAAGGTGGGTAACCAGACATCTGTCGTAGCTATTGAGCTGGCACTAGGATCTTCCGGGACAGGGTTCAAAGGGAGTGTACCTTCTTGTGCACTAGTTCCAGGGCTAGTGCTATCCATATTAGAGGTCCTTTCAGGGGATGAAACTCTAGATCTTGTCTCAGGTGATATTGCTGGTGTTATGTCTTTGTGCTCTGATCTCGATGTCTTGTGAGAGTCCTCCGAATATTCAGGTCCTTCCAAGATCAGGCTATAGTACTCCTCTTCATCACAAGACCCTTTGTCTTCACACGACTAAAGTTTGTGTTTGATTCCTTCGAACAAACTAGGATTCCATCACCCCCTTTCAGTTTTAGTTCTCTTTCATGATCTTAATCTTCTCCCACTCATTAAGACTCAAACCTCTAGTTTAGGTTCTCTTCTTCCGGGGAACATTTAAACATACCCTTCCCCATGTTCTTACTTAGTCATCTACAACATAACCACCTTCTAGGCTCACAACTTAACTTCTCAAGTGCAAAATACCCTTCTCATAGGAAAGTAATTTTATCCATGTACTAATACCTTACAAGTATCTCCTTCATGGTCCTTGAAAAAAATTTCTTTTAGCTTCGCTATACGAGGTTATAGTATCTACTGCAAACTCAATAATATAACCTTCCAATATACTATCAACCCAAAAGTCAACAGCTCTGGAAATGGGGTTACTTACACTAGTTACCTCTTGAATCAGCTGGTCGCTCCACTCAACAGTTTCACTTCTTTGGAAATTGGTCTGTTTAGTCGCCAATCCTAATAACCATTCATGTAGTAAAATGGGGAACTCAACAAAGAAAATCTCATGAATATAAGAGTATATATATTCATCTATCCATTTCTCTGCACTCAACCATGTTCCTGCGCTTTGTTCCTGCGTGAATGCCATCCTATTAGAATCCAGCCAGTCTTCTATCTCCTTCTTCATTGGGTGCCACAATTTTTCCCTCAATTTGATCAATAAGGTACCAACAACAGAACCATTTGTTGGCTGCTTTCCCTAACTCGCATGACCCTGGTTATGCACCCGATCCAACAACTACTCCAGATACCGGCTCGACAGAGCAAGCCATGTCGACAACACCTGCGAAGCAGGTGCAGTCTCACTCGAGATATGTCTTAGATGGGTAATTGCTGGAACCATGCTTCCGTGATCGTCTAGGGATTATAGTCCCTTGGCTCGTAGCCAAGGATCTCAATGAAGGCAACAAGATGTCTGGACATGGGAGTCAGTTCTGCGTGATTGAGCACAAATACATGTCATCGCGTGCGACTTGACCTTCCTTTCCACCTTGCAACTGGCACAACTTGTGTGGTGTAGTTGAATCACATCGATCAGATCTATGAGTCAGGTTGGGATTCAAGACAACAATCATACAGGACGATATATATATATATATATATATGTTTATTTCAATAATGCATTTCGATCATTCATCTACCAATTGCAGAATAACAACAGAGAGTCAAGCAATATTCAACATTGTATAGAAAGCAAAGAACAACCATTCACATAACATTCACCACATCAACCATTCATTCAAACGCAAGAGATAATGCGGAAACCCATATGGGAAAAACCACCAAGGTGCTCTTCATCTGGCATGAGAAAGGATATAGCACCTTGCAATTTGTGGGATGCAGACTGAGCTTGGGATATGCCTTAAGACTCAGAATTATGGTTCTCATGATCTTTGGTTTGTTGTTCTACTCTACACCTACTCCTAGTGGTTTATGAACACAACATATAGATCCACGGCTCAATAGCCCCTCTATCAGTACCTGACTCTTCCTGAGTCTCGTTTTCCTTGATCCCTACAGCATTACATCAAAATGGCATCCTTCCTAACCTAAAACATAATCATAGTAGATGAAAAACAACTAAGGCCAATGGAATCCAACACAAGCCAACTGAATCCAACCTTCTAACTATTGCATCCCTCCTATTTATACTATTTTGCATGACCACGCAGGGTCGACTGCATACCGACAGTTTGTTAACTGTCACCATCAACTGCCCCTTAGGCTCCATCTGTGGTTATTATGACTTGACACGAGGCACTATCAGCTTGAATTATAGATGTCCTCTCATACGTGCGTAGCTGCAGGCTTATGCCGCCATAAATGGCCATGATCTGGATTTTGCATCTGTCGATTTTTGATGGTTATCACTTGTGTGCGTCTGCGCTCACCTTTCCTTCACCGCACACCTCTTTGTTCTGCCTGAGCGGGTCCTTTGGTTCCTTCACAGTCCTCCTTTGCTTCTATTGTTCGTGTGGCACATCTTACTTGGTTGCGCATGTGAACCTCTTCCTTATGGCCCTTTCCCGGGCCAACATGTTCCCACAAAATCTAGAAGAATTCCGATGAAGTTGCTGAAAAGAGGGGAAGATAGTGGTTGATTCAATCAACCAAGAAGTTGGTTAAAGTTGGTTAGATTTTTGTGAAAACTTAGTGAACTATAAGATTATGGGAAACAATATAAATATGCAATGGGTTGGGTAGAATAGGATGATGAAGAATTGTCAATTCTTTTGTAATAAATGGCTGAACAATGTTATATTATGAGTGTTATTGTATGACAATGATCTTGTTGTGTGACTAAGAGATGGATATACAAGTTGTGTGCGTAGCTATTTGGTGTATTTAAATAAGAAGAATGATAGCTCTGAAAGTTGTGTTCATAGATATATTTGAATTCCTTGATGTGCAAGATCCATTAATATCCAAGAACTTTCATGGTTTTCTCTCATTTCAGGTTTCCACATAAAAATATCTAGTGTTTATGATGTATTGTGAATGCCTATTTTGTGGATTCCATATTTTATCTATGCAATAGGGAGAAAATGATAATCATGATAATCCATGTGTAGTTTAACTTATGATGTTTATGTGTAGTGAAGATATATGAATTGTGTTGTGTTATGGTATTTTTGGTGTATGTGTTGGGGTCCTGTTGAATGGATTATTTCATTGATCATGTCACTCTTCCCTTCTCTACTATAGAAACATGGTTATTGCAGCTCCCATTGGTGATTTGGGTGAGAATTCACTTGCTTGAAAGTGATTCCAAAAGGGATAGTATCATGGGGTTTGTTGGTCTATTGTTTGGTGAACTAGGTTTGCTGAAGATTGAGCCAACACGAGGATGCATGATAATATTGGTTCTTGTGTGAAGCCGTTTGGAAATCTAGAGGGAATCTAATTGTTTCAAAGTTGATTTTATTTCAAACCATGTTACGAGGAAAAGTGATCCAATGGTATATGAAATTGGTAGAAAGGTGGGATGCCAATGTCCCGCCAATGACTTTACAAGATGTAAAATAGTTGTCATGGACGAGTTTCAATTTCCATAGTTAGAGAAAGAATATATTACAAAATTAAGGGAAATATGAAAGATATAGGAAGAGTCTTCCTGGAAATATTCTCAACAGTTCAGAGATGTTATGGAAAAACTCTCCTTCCGTTTGCATGATTCTCACCACAAAGAGTGGTTCATCCAGGGAAATTTTCCATTAACTCGAACTCTATTATTGCAATAAGTTATCAACTCACCAATAACTACTCTCTCACAATAAATGAATATTTAAGCAATGTTTATTTATTCAAGTAGATACCAAATGGGAGCCTCTTCTTCCACTCTAGAATTGTCGTAGGTCTAGGTTCAGATCATTGTGCTAATAGAGAAGATCCAAGAATTATATATACCAAAACCAACTCAAGGGTAGGCTTTGTGTATGGGATGCATGAATGAGGGACACCATGCATTGGAATGTCGGCATTTACAGGGAAGAATGGCCTCTCCTAGAGGCCTCTTTTTTAGGAGACTATTTGTGGGAGTTTTGCAAGTCATGACTTATCCCCAATCCATGGTCCCATGCATCAAATGTTCCTACAAGCTCAAAATTATTCTTCCAATGAATACTATGAAATCTATAAGGTATTTGGCCATTCTCCATAACATTTATCTATCTTGCAAAAGTATTCCTTAGTTTCAAATATAGTACATTGTGAATTTTGTGGTTTTATTGCACGCATACAGATAAATGTAGAACCTTGGATGCTTTGATTGAAATATTGGATCATTCCATTTTTGAGTATCCAATCAACAACAACCACAAAGAGGACGTGGAAAAGGAAGAGGCCAAGGCAGAGCCGAATGATGAGGAAGGAAAGGAGTTTCCATTTGATGCTTTATTTTAATGACTTGGGGCATGTTTTCAGAGATTGTTCTTTTCCTAGTAAACCATGGTGTAACTTTTATAGAGTGAACACCCATGGTACTAAAGAATGTTTAGAGCTTATTGTGAAATGGGAAGAGTGAATGTGATGACCAAATAATATGATTGAATCTGAGCCTCATACTGGATGTAATATTGTTGGATTTTATATTACCCATAGGTGAGCTAGAATAGGAATAGCTATGAATAATTAGGATTCCCCCTACATTTAGAAAGTATATATGAAAGATCCTAAATTTGACCTAGCATGTCATAAATATATTTTCAAGGAATTTTTGGAGGTGTTCCAGTGTATTCCTATACCATAGGTGAAGGATGTCATGAACACATTCTAGGAGGTTGGTATAGGTGGTATTCCTTTCCTAGGAAGTTGTAGAAGAAATTTATATCCTATATCTTCAAGGAAAACTACTGACACCTTCACCATTTGGATCAACCTCTTTGCGAACATTTTGGAAGATGAGAGTGCAATCTGCAAGTTGAGGAAAATGTTGTGCACTCTTTCTGATGTTGTCGATGTGGAGGAAGATATCTACACCCCTCTTCAAGAATGAAGTGCTAAAATTCTTTGGGAGGAGGAGAAATAAAAGATATGTGTTCACACTAGAAATTGTTCACCTAGCTCTCTATGGTCTAAAACATAATCATACATCATATTCCCACCATTATTCATCCATTTTTACCTTCACAATTGTATTTACGTTAAATATGGTCCAAAACAACATTATTCCTTCCCCATAAATGAAGGGAAGTTGAGCACTTATTGTGATATATCGCCATTCTCTCCAAAAAAGGGTAAAAAACCATAAAAATGAGAATGGGTCAAAATAACATAGATGGATACCATGGAAAATGAAATACCATGGGTCAAAAACCCTTGGACCATCCTATAAATACATTGTGAATGCCTCCTCCAAAACACTTTTAGTCACAATTTTTGTCATTTACTCTCAGTCACACTATACACTTTTCTGCCATTATTCCCATATTTTGCCACGCAATTTCCCATGGTGTAGGTTGATTTCACTTCGTACCCATTTGAAAACTATTCGTGGAAGAGACTCGAGACCCAAACTGTGGAGCTGTGAGGCCATTTCTGAGGATGGCTTCAATGGCCCACATTTTTGAAAAAAAAGATGTTTTGTTCTTATTTTGCATTAGTTAGTATTATATATTTAAAAAAAACTAAAAACTATTGTTATTGTTGTTTTTCTTCCTGTTATTATTTTTGAACTCTACCCTATGATCTACATTATATAGAGTTGGTGCTTTTGCATGTAGCTTGGGATAAATCCCCATTACGGTTTTGGCGACTCCACTCGATCGATCCATACATATATTTTTTTTCCAGGTCTTTCTACTAGTTTTCTCTCCTTTGCTACCTTCATCCGTCACATGTTTGTACCCCTTGCGGAATATATGAACCATCGTTGCTTCAGTGTCTACCCCACGAACCAAGACGACAACCATTTTTCAAAAAAATTCTAGTTCCAGCTGAGTCACACTTATTCGGCTGAAAGTTACGACCCATTCGCACCTTTTTTCCTGATAAGCATGATTGAGGTTGCTCCTTTTTCCTTGATAAGTGCAACCTGGCCCAGAAATCTAGATCGCACCTATCTCAACTTTCAGAGTGACTTGGGTCGCTACTATGACTCAATTTTGTGTGACATGTTGTGCTTAATCCTCTGTTTTGTGTGACTCGAGTCTTCTAACTATTTTTATGCCCCGATCATGATTGTTTCCCAGTTCTGTGTGACCCTGATCGTTCCTGTTCCACCAAAAGGTGCAACTTTTAGTTTTTCAGTCCTTTTCAGTGCTTGAGATCCTTTTTCCAGACCCCATGTTTGTGTTTTACCCCTTTATGACATGTTTCTATCCATATTTGATCCATTACAACCCCTTAGTTTTTTTTGAGGTCTTCTTTTCCTTATATGTGAGCCTCTAGAGTCGATCTTTGTAGTCAAGACCACTTGTGTGTTTCCTACACCTTGATAAGTTCCTTAGACATTTACTTGTGTTTATTTTATGTTCTGGAAGAATTAGTTGTGATTTTGCATGATATTTACTGTCATTTACTATTATTTATCTGCATTTTATTTGCATCCCGATAGTGAGATCGTTGCATATTCACCGTAGGATTGTTGGTTTTTATACACATCATTTGCACACATCTCACACCCTAAATACAAAAACTATTGGTGCATGACCCCAAGATAGCCTAAATATTAACTTAATACAACCAATATTGTAACCTCATTTGAGTGCCAAACATAATCTTGTAGCTAAGTTAGGACTTTGGGGATATGCATCCAAACAACACCCCTTTGTCACTCACATATTGAGACATAGTTGTTTTCCATTAGGGGACAAAAATACTCTTGTACTTGTTGAAACGATCACAACCAGTCTATTGGGGGCGGATTGCTCTGCAGAAGTAAGCCAAAATGAAGGGGTTCCAGAATTAAGGGTAGAATACCGCACTCCATATTCTACCGAAGGATAAATATTCATAGTCCTCCTCGTTCATGCCAATTGGGTGTCGAGGGACAAAGGGCTGAAGCACTAGGAAACCAACTGGACATGTCATGAATGATGTAGCTTAGTTTCCATTTTCTAGGGTTCTTTTACCCAAAGGTCCTTCTCGGTAGTGGGATTCTCTTGGCCTATTGTTCTTCCATTTCGTATTGTCTTAATGGGATTTCATCACCCTGCTCAGGATACGAATTATGAGGGGCTTCCAACTTGTAGTTAGGATTTTGCTTGCACTTTTATCCCATAGATTATTGGTCATTTTATTTATAGGTAGTTCTTCTTGTTAGATTTCTGGTCACCTTGTTGTAGACTCACCTTTCTGTAACTTGTTGGTGTACTTCAATTTTAGATATTGTTGTTGGCCTATGAGACGCTATATATATGCTCTCCTTATACACACTCGGTTGTAGTTGGATTTTTGAGCCTGCGATTGATACTATTGATTTTTCATTCATTACAGAGAACTCCATAACGTCATCATACCTCCACCACACTACTCACATAGGATTAGGGGGCATACCCTCCAATTTGGTTCCTTGAACCATCACCATCGGATCCATATTCAACATCATTCACCACCTTCATAGCCACATACAACCTTTGAGATTGATTCATATTCATATCAATTTGAACCTACCTTGTTCACTACCCCATGGATGGTACTCATCATGATCCCTTACAAAGGGGAGGGTTGGTAGTAGGCTTATGTTCGTTCCTCCCATCATTCAGAAGTGAATTTTACCACAAATTATGATGACCCAAATGTCTTATTTTTTACATATTGATGTTGGCAATATGATAGTTTCCTTTCTTTTAAAATGTCGATGAAATTTCACATCAATTTCGACAGTGAAATACACTCATTGGAATTTCGACACCCTGTTGTCGAATATCCAACGCCCAATGGAACCCCAGATTCATTGGTTATGCCATGACCTATCCTTCATCTTTGCCGCAAATTTGACGTCCAATTACACTCCAAATCTAGTGGTTATGTGACGACCTCTCCTTCATCATTGTTGAATGGGTGACAACTCACTCCACCACAGAATCTGATGTATCTCCTTACTACGTGTCAAATCACCAACATACTATAGGTGTCAATACTTTAGCATAGTCATTGGATTTGATGGATATCCTACGACCTTTTTCACCATTTAAAGGTCGTAAATCCGATAACTCCGCCTTACTTCCAATTATATAATCGACGAGTATTGCATCGGTAGTCTAGCATAGTCGTCGGATTGGATGGATATTCGATGAGAAATGGCAATCCATAAATTTCAAAAAACTAACGACCCCATTTAAATTTATAAACAAAAAATAGCACATTTTCTCCCTAAAACTATAGAAGGACTAATTCCTCTCAACTCCAGTGCCCTTAAGCAATAAAAATGCTGTCAGATTGAGTGAAAAGTACTAATTAATTCAAAAATGTAGAAGGACTAATTCCTCTCAACTCCAATTCCATTAAACAATAAAAATACCTTCATATTGAGTGAAAAGTAAGTAGGAATTGAAAAAACATGGTATTCAAAAATATTTGCCAAATAATCCATTTTGGGATCTAACTAATACCAAAAGAAATACTACTAGTGTTTAGAGATCTCGATTGTACTAGGCGTATTCCAAGTAGAGGCACAACTTCTTTCTTAGGTCCCCGTTTTAATGGGAAAATGAAATGCAAGCAATGGAACAGTATGTAGACATGAAAGTATGGTGACTATGTTTTGCTATAGAAATAGGTCGATGGATAAAAAAAAACCAACTTTATATATTTTTTGACATGGTATCAAAGTGTGAAAGGAATTAAGGATCCATATAGAAAGAACTCTCTTCCCTTATGCAGTATGAGAGGCTGAAGGAATTCAAAGTATGAGAAAATCCCTCAATACATGCAACTACAAAATCTTGGAAACTTTGATTTTAGAAGTAAACATGAATTTTAGAAGTTGAATGTATTTGTTTATATTAACATCTATATAGAAAATCCATAATCAATCTAGTAGATCCTAGCGTCCTTTTATCATTGTTTTTGAGAGAAATACCTCCAATTTCATAGAGAACAAAAATATACAATCCATTTTAGGATCCTTATAGTCCATAAGTAAGTAAAAGTGTATTCATGCCTATTTTCCATTTGACTAATATATTTTTTTCCAAAAACTATCACCCAGATTTTGTATGATAATATTAATTTTCTTAAAAAATCACTAAAAAGTGTGAGTAATTTCTTGAGTGTATAACTAAAAAGTGTAGGTATTCATAAGTGCAAGTGATTTCTTGAGTCCATAAATTGAAAATTTGGGTATTCATAAGTGATAGTAATTTCCAAAGTGCATAACTAGACACCATGTAAATTACAACAAACAAACAATTTATTTCACTATCTAAAATGCAAAACCGTTTTTACCAGCACTCCCAAAGAATAATAGGGTATCTGACTAAATAAAAAATATGCATTTTTGCAAATCAACACTATCAGGATCTGAGTGTCATTTCAACTGAGTCTAGATCAGGTGGTTGGGAGGACTACTGTTATCGTCCCTATCCGAGTTCAAATATCACTTTGTTACACTTTCTCCTTGGGATCCAACTTTGAATATGTATTGGTTGAGTGGAAATATTCTTGGTCATACCTTGGTTCTCTAGAATATTAGGTGTTGGAATTCTTCAATGAAAATAAAACGTTACCAGTGTCACATTCCTTAGCTAGAAATTAGGCATATCCATTGTTGTTTGTTATAGTGTTGCAATCACACCTTACATGTGTACAAGTCATTTCAGATGTTTGGAGATAGTGTATAAATACATTGCATGATATATTTTCATGATGTTGGCTAAGTAGATTACATGTTGCAGTTTCATTTTAAAACATAGTAATATGTAATTTTGATTTTCTAATCAGAGAGAGAACATGGGTACATGGTTTGACTATCTCAATATAGGTCCACTTCAAAAGGAAGACCACAAACCAATATGATACAATTAGACATAAGAGAAATTGCAAGAAACCATTCTCAAATATGTTTCAATTAACATCCTTTGGATATAAATATTTTATAGAGATCACATTTTTTCTGATGCCTACTTCCTTGTGGAAATCCCTGAAATCATTTGTATTGAAGCCATTTTTCCCATCACCGCTTTTATTATAACAATTGAATCCAAATGCTGATTAGCAGGAGATATTGCATTGCCAATAAACTCTTTATCCTAGTAGTTCAAATTTGGCCAGTGCAAATAAAGATTCAATTTATAAAAATGAAATACATTTGAGGTTACCAACTCTAGGAACACTTACCAATGCCACTCAAACATGTTAGATCAAGAAAATATCTTTGGTTCTAAAATATCTATTATTCTCTAAATTTTTTGGATTCGGTAAAGTAACAAAAGAGGAGTTTTATGAAGAATCGGAAATATGGTTTCTTACAAGAATATGACCAAAAACCACTCCTTACATAATTTCTTAGTCTAACAACTTCACTAAAATCCCAACAAATTGTTGATTCCACTCTTCATAGGTTTTGAGTTCATTTTGGGAAACTAAAGGTCTTACTTCTTGCAATTCATTCTTAAAATCTTGCAAGCAAAGAAACAAATTTATAACAAACTAGAATATTATGTGAGCTAACTTATCAATCCCATTGCTAGGAGGGATAAACTTAATGCAAGAAAGATAAACTATTTGGGGCATACAAATTCATTTCCAAACGTTCTAACCTAGAACATAACTAACCTCGTGTCCTCTTTTTTTAAGTTAACAATGTCAATGAATTTCCTTAAGGCTTGTCTAAGTGGTCCCATATTTAAGGAATCCTTGACTATATTTTTCATATCTAATCCATAATACCCTAAAATGACAAAATTTCCCAGCTCAATTGGAACAAGATAGATTAATGTTTAGTTCAATACAAAGAAAGCATACTCAACAACAAGATAGTAGAAATACAAAAAAAATTAATATCCATGAACTCAAGTAATCAAATCACCTTCAGTAATCTTGCAGATGGAGATTATATCTTGTTTTGAGAGAGTAAACAAGCCCTCCTTATCCAACAAATAATTTAATATCCCTGATCTTGCTTCTACAGTAATATTGAGTTGAATTTTAGCTCCTTAAATGGACAGTTGGTTGCAAACAAGTTTGCAATCCATCTTAATTGTGAAGACAACCCAACAAAGTAAATTCCACAATAAGTTGTAAATGTAGAAGGTGGTGGCATGTATAGGCACATTGATATAAATCTACTAGCATATCCATTAAGTTAATAAGTCTTGTTTGTTCCATTACTGATATAATGCATTGCATTTGTAAATAATTGCAAATATTACTAATAAAAAAGTATAGAATATAAAAAACTAAATCGTAGAAAAATATTGGAAAAATATTTTAATCCAACAAAGTAAACTTGCATTGGGAGTTGTGAGCATCAACTTTGTGCCTTTGAAGATTATAGATCAAATGACATTGGAATCAGGGAAAATATTAGTTGAGATAAAGAGGGGAACAAATATACAAAATGTATTTCTGGTATTTAAAGCAAAAATGGTCCATTTAGTGAATTTTAATAGTCAAATACCATAATGGGTCCAGATTGAAGACCACAATTGCATGAAAAATATGTTTTAGGTTCTCTTTCAAAACCATTTTAGTTCTGGACATTGATGTTGATTGTGATGTTTCCAAGCAGTTCATTAGTAAGCATGTCTTCTTGTCATGGTCGTTCCACAACATGAGTTGTTGTAAGCTCTAGAAGACATGGCTAAACGATAAATCACTAAGCCTAGATTGACTTGAAATTTACTTGGCCATGTTGTTTTTATTGAAGATATCTTCTCTGGATGTGTTAAGAGGAATTTTAAACAAGGCACACTTATAGGGAGAATGTGAATGCAGGTTTGATCATGCTAATTCCTCAAGAGATGAAAAATGACACATTGGGAAACCAATTGGAAGCCCATTGTATTGCTCAATATTCAAGTATTAGTTAATTCTATGGCTAATCAAATGGAGAATACATTATCCATAACCCTTCAACCTAAACAAGCAAGCTTTATTATATGGTAATTTATACTAGACAAACCTTATTACATCCTTGATATTCTTAACTGGGCAAGGAAAACTAGTCATGTTAACCCTAGATATGCTCACCTAGATCGTATTTGCAAGTTTTTTTACTAACCAATACAAGACATATTCATGAATGTATCAACTAGGGTTTGTGATAATGTCCAGCTCTCATAAAATATATGCTTCAACATTACATATGGGAATGATGTCCTTTCACAACCCAGGAGAGTGTGTCCTAGCAACAAGAAATGTGGTCAAAATGCTTGTATTAAAACAAACACTTTGTATCAACAAAATTTTGAGTAGGTATAGATGAGGCCAGGTGCGAGTACTGGGTGAATTTGATGGTATATATATACTCCTAATATCACAACAACTTAGATGAAGGAATTCCTTAAGAAGTATCAAATATAAAAGGATGTCATATAGATCCTTGAATGTTATTGGAGTAGTTGCATTTATAAATTATTCTAAATGTTTCTTTATGCACAACCAAATCCAAGGCACCTTTCTTCATTGGAGAGAATATTTAAATGTGTACTTCATCGATGATCCAGTTGTACTCATGACCCCATTGAAGGAAAAATGTGTGTTTGGATATTTATGCCAAAGTTGAGATGGAAATCATGAGAGAGAAGACATAATCTCTCATCATAAAGCGCTTGAGTGATAAGGTAGGTTGTTGGTCACTCTATATGCCAGTTAATTAAAACCATCATGCAGAATGCTTAATATAAATTGTCAACCCAGGGAAGTCATTTTATTTCAAAGATAACTCACACTGTCTATGCTTAAACACTAAGTAGTTGATGACTGAATAAACTGTCCTACTTATCTATTTAGTCAAACTCCTCCCATAATCAAACTGATCTAAATACCTATCTAAGAATTCAGAATTGCAATTACTTCATACAAAATCAATCCAACAATGAATGATTCATGAAGTAAATATCTAGAATTACTTTTTTCAGAAAGTTAAATCCTAATTTACCAGACTATATGCAAATCCATTATGACTAGTTAATCCAACCTTAATCTAGGAATAAGAAATAACGGGAATTGAATCAACAGCTCTAAACTATAGTTTACCTAAATTAGCAAACCTAAGCAAGACAAGTAATTGAAAGAAACTAAGGAAGAGCCTGACTATTATAACTATCACACACATGCATAAAAGAAATTAACCTACATAGTCAAGTGTCACACCACACTGCTATAGCTTAAAGGAAATGCAAATACTGAGTATTCAAGGACGCACAACGATTAAACATTACTATTGTAGCTACTGAAACAAATGCATATAATGTAACATCCACACCACACAACCAATTAACAAAACATCTAATTAACTCGGTGATCCCTGTGGGAAGGCGGGCCCAACCTTCGAACAGAGACACCAGAACTAACACAAGTTAAAGCACATATATTTGAAGAATCCTGCTCCTTGTATTAAAATGGTGGAATGAAAGTACAGTGTCTATTACAACTCACACAATAAAATCTAATATTGTCCAACCCCTGGCTCTGAATATTTCCTTGTACTTATACATCAACAATAGTAACCCTTGTTGCAAGGATTTCTCCCTGCTACAGGGGCAGGAATGGCTCCCTTGTGCCTATAGGGCACAAGGGTAGGTTCCTTCTCTTCGAAAATAGAAAAAAAGACAAAATGGAAAATAGCATAAACAGAGAAGCGAATTAAACTAAGCTAATCTAAACAAGAATAAGCAAATGGCAACTGCTGTAAACTAGATCTAAGAGCTAATAACAGAAAAGAAAGAGGGAGATGAAGCCCTTGTGAACCCCTTTGCAGAAAATGGGTTAGGGTTCCACCTCCTTGAAACCTACAAGCAACCTAAGCTACTACAATGGCAAACCTGCAAACAATGTCCACAATAGAACCTATAAATAAAATAACAGTTAGAAATAAAAAATAATTAGACAAACATGAAAAGAAATGTTATACCTCGCTTAGGTGGAAATTGGCCACCATGCCCTAGCTCATGGGAGCACCTCTCTCTCTTGGTTGGGAAGCAATGGCTTGATGGGATGGAGATGGAGGAGGGGGAATGTGGGTGATTTGAGAGGCAAAGGTTTCAAAGCATCCATGGGCAGCATAATAATAGGCAAGTGAGGAGTGTTTTGAGAGTGATCCCCCACCCTCCTTTTATAGTTTTTCCAAGGGATTTTAGGGTTTTAAGCCCTTGGTCAGGGCTTTAGCCCCTTTTTTGGGCCTTTAGCCCCTTCTGCCCTAAATTTAGCCCCCTTTAGTGTTTTAGCCCCTTTTTGAGGGCTTTAGCTCCTAGGGGGCTATTTTGGGCTCTTTTTTGAGGTTTTTATCCCTTTTCTTCATCCTTGGGCTCTTTTGGAGGTGTGGGGGTCTAATGGAAGGTCTGATGGAGTGAAATGGGGGTTGTGAGATGGTTTCCTTGGCTAGTGTAGGCCATAGAGAGCTATGTGGTGGATTTTTGGGTTAACAGATTGCCCCCTGATGTGTGAGGGCAGGAGCTCAATGTATGGCCGATGGACATCATAGGATTTACTATGTAGAGGTGGTGCTTCCAGGGTTGGGGCATGGTGGATTTTGGTTTTTGTATTAATTTGGTTCCCATCAATGGGTGAGATACAAAAAATGTGTGACATGTATATGGACGAGGCGGGAATCCCCATGCTCGTGAAAATTTCAAAAGAATAATTTGATCTATGCCCTAAAATATAAGAGCTGATCATATACAATTGTTTTTACAATGATGGTTGCCTCCATGTGAGGCTAAATACAATACTAATCTGGTACATTGGACCCATGGCATTCTCATGGAATGCTATATCTTCATGACTGATGGTCTACTGGATCTGGTACATAGCTGTGTGGACTCGTTGATTGAGATTTAGAGTCTCTGTGGTACAAGTATGCTGCATCAATCATAAAGGTATTTCGAAGCACTGCTGGGGTTTCTGAACACTGGCTCCAATGCAACCCAAAAATCACAAGGGACATAACCTGTTTAGGTCCCTCAAGTGGACTTCACCAATGTGCTAGATTTGGGTGACATCCGGGGTCTTTGACCAAGTACTGTGCGGAACAAACCCTGCATAAATCTCAATGGTGCGATGATGGAGTTGAAGTAGAGCATGTGAGAAAAAACCATCCCAAGAGGCACTAAGGAATCCTCTCAAGTGGTCCAAGGAACTCAACAATGATGTAAATGAAACCAAGGTATAGGGACCTCTGGGTCTATCCTCTGGAATATGTGTATTGGTGTCGACAGAGGGAGACATGCCCCTAGTCAAGGCGATGATGTTTCCTTAACCAAGAGTGTGAGGTGGATAACCGAAAGGTGTGAAGCAATCTACAAACTGACTCACTGAATGGGTGGGGGAGGGAAAGAATTGAACAGGGGCAGGGGGGGAGTGGGAAACTCAAACTTCCTTTGTTCAGAGTATGACAGCAAGGAGGACTAGGCAACAAATGAAACTTGACTCAAGGGAATGGGATCATAGCTATAATATCGGGAATGTTGCTATAGATGGGAAATACTTAGAGGAGGTGGATGCTTTTGATACTGATGGGATCGAAGAAAGACACATTGCAGAGTACTCTGAACAAAGGCGACCTAATGTGGGAATGCTGCCAAACTGTTTGTTGTGGGGGGGGGGGTGTCTAGGGACACCGTTACGGTACGATCTCGTGGATTTTTTGCGAGCTCAAGAAGGTAAATGCTCGATGGTAAAAGCTATAGGGAGGATTTCTCCTCACTACAAGAGCAAGAATGGCTCCCTTGTGCCTATAGGGCACAAGGGTAAGTTCCTACTTTTGGAAAACATGAAAAGACGAAATGGAAATGCAAGTAAATAGAACAGTAAATTAAACTAAGCTAATCTAGTGACATAAAACTAAAACTAGACTAAACTATGAGCTAATAATATAAAATAAAGAGGGAGATGAAGCCCTTGTGAAGCCCTCTGCAGAAAATGGGTTAGTTTTTCGCCTCCTTAAACCCTGCAAACAAACCTAAGCTATCATGGAAAACCTGGAAAACAATGTCAATAATAAAACCTTCAACTAGAAAACAAGGATAGAAAGCAAAAACAACTAAATAAACATGTAAAGAAAAATTATACCTCTATTGGGTGGAAATGGGCCACCATGCCCTAGCTCATGGGAGCACCTCTCTTGGTTGGGGAGCAATGGCTCAATGGCATGGAGATGGAGGAGAGGGAATGTGGGTGGTTTGAAAGGCAAGGGTCTCTAAGCATCCATGGGCAGCATAACAATAGGCAAGGGAGAGGTCTTTTGAGAGTTACCCCCCACCCTCCTTTTATAGTTTTTCCAATGGATTTTAGGGTTTTAATCCCTTGGTCAGGTATTTAGCCCCTTTCTCCCTAACTTTAGCCCCTTTTAGGGTTTTAGCCCCTTTTTGAGGGCTTTAGCTCCTAGGGGGATATTTTGGGATCTTTCTTGGGGGTTTTAACCCTTTTCTTCATCCTTGGGCTCTTTTGGAGGTGTGGGGGTCTAATGGAAGGTCTGATGGAGTGATACAGGGGTTGTGAGATGGTGTCCTTGGCTGGTGTAGGCCATAGAGAGCTATTTTTTAACCCAAAAAACCCCCACATAGCTCTTTATGGTCTACACCACCCAAGGACACCATCTCACAACACTCATTTCACTCCATAAGACCTTCCATTTGACCCCCACACCTCCAAAAGAGCCCAAGGATGAAGAAAAGGGATAAAACCCCCAAAAAAGAGCCCAAAATAGCCCCGATGAGCTAAAGCCCTAAAAAAGGGGCTAAAACCCTTAAAGGGGCTACAGTTAGGGAAGAAGGGGCTAAAGGCCCAAAAAAGGGGCTAAAGCCCTGACCAAGGGCTTAAAACCCTAAAATCCCTTGGAAAAACTATAAAAGGAGGGTGGGGGGTCACTCTCAAAACACTCCTCACTTGCCTATTGTTATGCTGCCCATGGATGCTTTGAGACCTTTGCCTCTCAAACCACCTACATTCCCCGTCCTCCATCTCCATCCCATCAAGCCATTGCTTCCCAACCAAGAGAGAAAGGTGCTCCCATAATCTAGGGCATGGTGGCCCATTTCCACCTAAGTGAGGTATAAAATTTCTTTTCATGTTTGTCTAATTATTTTTTCTTTCTAACTGTTATTTTATTTACAGGTTCTATTGTTCACATTGTTTGCAGGTTTTCCATTGTAGTAGCTTAGGTTTCTTGCAGGTTTCAAGGAGGCCGAACCCTAACCCGTTTTCTGCAAAGGGGTTCACAAGGGCTTCACCTCCCTCTTTCTTTTCTGTTATTAGCTCTTACATCTAGTTTATAGTAGTTTCCATTTGCTTATTCTTGTTTAGATTAGCTTAGTTTAATTCGCTGCTCTATTTATGCTATTTTCCATTTCATTTTTTTTTTCTGTTTTCGAAGAGTAGGAACCTACCCTTGTTCCCTATAGGCACAAAGGAGCGATTACTGCCCCTGTAGCAGGGATAAATCCTCACTACAGCTTTGGCGACCATACCAGGTCAATCCCACAGGATCCCTGGTCCAAAAATTTCAAGTTTTCAAGTTTTTTTTTTCAATTTTACCCTAGTTTTTAGAAATCTTATGTTAGATCTGTCTTAAATCTACTTTATTTCCTATTTTAGTCAGTACCAAAGCCTTTTCTAGCCAATCCAAGTCATATTGACCCCAATACCAGTTACTGTTGGCCAGAGCTGACCCTGCATCACCAAAAAACCCTTTTCTGCCGCAGGGCGGTCTTATCGGGGGAAAAGGTGAGACTAGGGTGCTCTTAATGAGCAAATAGGTGTGCGAAGGGCACACTTAATCCCCATACAAGCATGAATTCATCCCAAAGGTTAGATTACGGCTGTTTTCACATTCTATGCGACCCCCTCGCTCATTTATGGAAAAATCTCGCGGCCCCCTCGCTGGATTTGGTCAGAAATGTGCGGCTTGTCACACATGAGTTGTATTTAAGTTTAATTGACAGTAATTTTCAGTTTCAGAGGATTGTTAGTGCGACCCAACTACCTCTGTCCACCATGGTAGGTATTTTTCAGTTCCTGTTTTTATTTTTTGCAAATCAATCCATGAACAATGTGTATATGCTAAATCAATCATTAAGGCTTAATAAAATGAACTAGTCTAACTAAAAGTAACTTAAAAATAAGCATATTGCTTCCCCCTTCCTCCTCTACCCAGTCATCACCCTCCGAGGTATTCTGGGATACGACGAAGGGTAAACTTGTATAGATCTAGGCACTCCATGGTATTTTTCCCAAACCACTAAACCGTGTGACCTGGAAGGTAGAGGGGGTAGAGAAGGAGGGTTTCTCACAACGCTAAGCGTCCTCCCTGTTAACCAACCTAGCACCTAGGAGGTGACCTAAGGATCTACATATGGGCTTAGTCCCATTGGGTTGAGAGCCCAACACCTTCTCTTGGTTGAAGACGAATATCACTAAGAGGTAGACATTTATTTAGGCCGATAATCCCGGGTTAATCACTATACTTGCTTACAAATTTCTGTTTATGTTTGCAAACAAAACCATGATATGAACTCCACCATGAATTCATAAACCATATTGCAAACAACCAAATATCAAAACAAACAAGCAAACCAACACACCATACCAAATAATTAACCCAACTCAGTTCATGACGCTAAGTAAGCCTTAAAATTTACCAAATTTACACTAAGTTCAATCAATTCTACAGACTTTGAGGACATAAGTCCCTGACTACTTCAACTGTGGGAAGTACTTGGGCTTTTCCTAGAAACAAATTATGAGGAGTACCACAGGAACCCCAAAGTAGTTGGCCGCTGAGAGGAATTTCCAAGCGAAACGAGCAACGACCCCTTTGGATTGAGTAGAAGCACCCATGAGGAACAAGCCAAGCACAGTCTTCTGGCAGTCTTGGTGGCTGAGATACCACCTTCATCCAATAAGAAGCCATTGAAACCGGGGTCCAAATCTCATACCCACCAGTTTCATACACAAAAGAAAACACAATTGATCCTCCATGATCTTCTTCACGCGTAAGAGGTGAACCACTACCATTTGGAACACTTGATTGCCACCATCGAAGCCACTCTCAGCAATCCCCCACACTGTCATAGGGCCACATAGCCTTTGATTCTGATTCAAACATATATCAGTTTAAACCAGACCTCCACACTGCACCATTAAGCCCCATGGCTAGTACAAACCCGGATCCATTTTCTGGCCTAACCTTAGCAAGTGGACCCATGTCCACATCACAACCGGTCACCCACAACTTGGTAGGTGGTCCAAGCATAGTCATGTAGACTATCATTAGCTAATTTCCACCACCCATATTAACTATCCAATCTTGGCTAGTGGTAACACATGGGGGTAGTGGTCCCTCCACACACACTGCCCCTCCTGCCACACAGGGGGGCAATGCACCGTCCACCTACATTGCCCCTACTGTAATACATGGGGGAAATGCCCCTGCTACCCATACCATCCCACCCACATCAATTGGGGGCATTGGATCATCCACCATGGTGCCACCACAAGCACCCCCAGCCATGTAGATGCATTATGCACCTGCAAACCCCATCCCCATTTTAGCCCCATCCCACATCAACTTGGGGTCAAATCTGCCTTTCATGGGTCGTCTGAACTTGCCTGACATGGCTAGATTAAAAAATGACCCCATCCACCACCAAGCTTTCTGGCCACCCATGCCAACTAATCTACCATCAGACATCCCAAATTTTGAAGGCAAAGTCGAGGAATGTCCCCAAAATCACATAATGACATTCCATCTATGGTGCTCATCCAATAGCATTGTAGACAACTCCATTAGGCTGAGGCTATTCCAATGCACCCTTACAGGTGCCACAGCCAAATGGTACATTGATCTGCCACAAGCCAAGTACCCCGACTTCAACTCCCTAGCCTTCATGTTCCAACAGTATTTTCAACTCAATGTTAGATATGACGAGGGAGTGGAGATCTTGTTATCCTGTCACCAAAGCACCACCACTCACATAAATAACCATATCCATGAGTGGCGGTGACGCTGTAGCTTATGAAAAATCCAACAAGATGATAGGATCTTCTTGGATTGGTTCCTTAAGACTTTGCTCCCACCCATCGCAAAGGATGTTGCATCTGAATGTCCCCAATCTGAAGAAGATGCCATACTGAAGGCCCAACAATTTGACTTGATCTACTCTCAGTCTGGATACTTGTACACTATCATTCCAGACGCTCCCGTCTGAGTACCTCTTACCGTGACACACCAGGGGCATCCCACACTGTGGAAAACATCATAGGGTCAGTCTCCCAACAACCACAGCCTCGACTGACACCACCTATCATTGCACTGCAACCAAGCAACAATGCTAATGTTGCTTACTAAAACCAAGCTCCCGACTATACTAGAATGATGTCCTAGTCCGGAGAAACAACCTCTTATGCACAACATGTGCCACCGCAAAAGGCTCAGGCCATGGCTTGGCCAATGCAACAGTATGTGGGGAAAATTACCACATTTGTGGCACCACCAGCCCCACAAATATACTATGCACCATCAATGAAACAAGTTCAAGCCCCCGGCCCCGCTCCACCCGCTCCATTGGGACAAGTGTTTTGCACAACAAAACCATCCCAACTAGCCTACTAATCAACAAGGGAAAGCTAGAAACAACCGGCCCTGCAACCAAGGCAATAACCAACCGCAGGGAGGCAGTCAGCAACCGAACCCTCCCAATAATGCCACGGCTAACCGGCCAGCCCAAAACCCTCCATGACAGAATGCACCAAGACACAATGCTCCGTTGCGCACAAACCAACCTTGTACACTTTGTGATGTTTATGGGAATTACACATTTGAGTGTCCCCTCATGGCTTGTGCGAAGTAGGCCATTCAAAATGAGCCCCAACAGGCCGCCAATGCTCCCAATCAAGCCCAACCAAACAAGGAACCACAAGGACCTCCTCCCATGGTGCTTCAAAACCCACTACAATTCCAAGGATTGGTGGCAATTGCTCCCCCTCCACAGGCCAATCCCAATGCTCCAGAGGCATCGCCCATGGCCAAAAAAGGTGTTCACCACCTGCTAGTGATGACCACTGAATAGGTCAACTTACAGAATAGACAAAATCAGTACAGTACAACCATTAAACGTGTTGACTCATCAACAAAATCCACATCTAAGACAACCAACCTACCTCTCCAGTTACCCCCGTTCTCATGCCCCCCCATACTCAGAATGGCCAATAATGCCACAACTAGAGCTACAGTCAGCTATAGCATTGTGGATGATTTGGCCCAACCGCCAACCGCCATGTCCGCTCTTGAGGTACTTAAAATGTGCCCAATGCAGCAGAAAGCCTTACTAGCCACTCTAGGGGTAGTAGACCCCTCCGAATCCAAGTTAATCATGTTTGACACAGAGAATGGAGAGCCATGCATGCCCTCCACTATCACCTTCGAAATCCCGATGTCCATCTAGAACTTGGTTGTGCACTGATGCATAGTGGATGAGGGGGCATCCATGTGCGTCATGTCTACCTTGGTTTGGCAGAAGCTTGGATCACAAATTCTGCAACCCTCCTCCATGACTCTGCGGGCTAATGATGGACATATGACTAAATCCCAAGGAATCCTCCCCCATGTCCCCATCATGTTAGCCAGGAATATAGTCTTGATTGACATCGAAGTCGTCAATGCTCAACTGGACTACAACCTCCTCCTCGAAAGGAGTTACATGTACGCCATGTGAGCTGTCACGTCAACTGTATTTTTCCTCATGATGTTCCCCCACAAAGGGAAGATTGTGATGGTTGACCATATCACCTACCATGATCCGCAAGGGTTAACAATGCCTGCCAACGTTATCCCTACCATCACCACCATTGAGCCACAAGGGGCGACCGCACACGCTAACGTTATCCCTACAACCAACACTGTGGTTGAAAACACACCAGCCTCCCCACCGTTGAATGTGGGCCCTAGGTTGTTTACTAATCCCACCATGATGTCTCATTTCCCATTGGTGTCACCACCACCGACACAAAATCAAACTTTGGACTTGTGCATGGTCTCATTAAGCACTGCTGCACCCAAACAGCAACTGCAGACACAGCCCCAACCACAACCATAACATCATCTGTAGCTGCAATTCCAACAGTAGCTGCAACATCATCCGTAGCTGCAGCACTATGCACTGCCGCAACCAAAACTGCACCCCCACATGCAACCAGCTGGAAGTTATGTGGGCTCATCTCTGGTCCATACAATTCTATTCCTCTTTCCCCCACCTGGTGTCATGATCAAGCCGGTCATGGCCACCTTAAGCCTACCCAACTTTACCTTGGGGATCCTAGTGTGGTATCTAGATCCACTAGCTCAACCAACAATGCCCCAGGTTGTGTTAACTCTGGTGCAACCTATTGCGGTTGAGTCTCACCCCCGACCCGGTCCGCATAAGCCAACCAACGCACCCGCACCTGCACCATCCCAACCCAAAAGGGCTAGGGGAAAGAACACCAAAGCCACTGCAGAACCATGAAAAGTCCCACCTTGTGCCATATGCGAACAACAGGGCCATCCAACTAAGAATTGCCCTGAAATCCCAGTAATCCATGTGCATCTGGATTCCATGTATACAAATGAAAACATTGTCGTGGTTGAACTCCCAACTACGCCAGTAGTCAGGAACAAGGCATTGAGAACAAACCATGCTTGCACCCTTTGCAGCTTGTATGGACATTACTCACACCATTTCCAAGACCTACATAAGTTTTGAATGGCTCTCGCTGACCTCCGTGACCATTCCCTTGAGTCTTAGATCACCTTGATCGAAGAATTTCACCCCCCACCGCCTTGTTTAGACACGATGTCCATTTACATGATGTCTAGTTCTACCAACCTGCTTATCTCCTCCTCCACTGATGGTCCATTAGACCTGTCTCTTTGTTGCTTCATCAACGATGAGGAGATACTTGAAGCTCTAACTGCCCTAGAATACCCATGGGATGACATGCACCATCGCTCGTTCTTCCTCCCGGAAGAACTTGTGTCTCATTTTGACCAGTTTTCTGTGGAGACCAAAGATTTCATCCATGGGAAGGTTGATAGGTTCAAGAACCCAATCCCAGCACCCGATGCCTTTG
This sequence comes from Pseudotsuga menziesii, assembly GCA_001517045.1. Lineage (NCBI taxonomy): Eukaryota > Viridiplantae > Streptophyta > Pinopsida > Pinales > Pinaceae > Pseudotsuga > Pseudotsuga menziesii. The sequence continues at coordinate 49,495 of LPNX010346791.1, forward strand.
AAGAAGGGAACATGGAAAACATTTCACCAACAATTAAAATCAACATCTCAACCAAATCTAAGATCGTTGAAGAAATCATGCTGGGGGCATCTTGCTCCTCGGAAGAGGTCAATGCCTACACCGCTCTCTTCCAAGAATTCCGTGACATCTTCGCCTGGTCATACACTGAAATTCCCAGCTTAGATCCATCCATCGTGGAACATGAAATCGACACATGGCTTGATGTGGCACCCATCTTCCAGAAGAAACAACCCATCCATCCATCCAAAGTGGCTGCGATGAAAGCCGAGATAGAGAAGCTATGCACAACTGACTTCATTTATCCCATTGCATACACAAATTGGGTTTCTAATCCTATTCCCATGAATAAAAAACAGGGTACCATCCACGTTTGTACAGACTTCCATGATATCAAAAGGGCATACACCCTTATTGACTTTGATGGACAACTCTTGGAGAACCCTCGCAATGGGTTCTACCTCAAGAAATTTTATGCTTAAACATCACCAATGAGTCACTTCATTTTATTTTTCCCTGTTTTTCAGCAAAAATCAAAGGCAGCACCATCAGCTGCTAGTCAAAAGTCACCCGGAACCTGTTCGAGACACCTCTCACACCTTCGGGCTCAAATATCTCTTTATGAGACCATTGTATCATGTTTAATTAGTTAATTTTGGGACCATTTCCCACAAGTCACGTCGATTCATGAGCCATGACATGATGATGCAAGTGTCTACAGACCGATACTTTCATCACACTTCTAGATTGCTACACATGCAAGCTGTCGGGCCACCGCCCGTTAAGGATTGTACTATAATTTTATTTTTGTATTTATAATTGTCTTTTTCACTGCACCTTACATGGACATCTGGACCATCGTCCACAAAACCCTTTGTTTTTCTTCCATGTATTTGACATAGAAGCGTCCTCGTGCCGCCACCCATTAAAGAATATAATTTTAGATTTTATTTTGTATTTTTAACACATAGTTGTCTTTTCCATTCACTGCACCTTATGTGGACCTCTGGACCACTGTCCACAAAATGATTTCTTTTCTTGCACATATTTGGCATATAAATGCCTTTGGAATTGTAATTACATCACATGTAGTCAAGTCTGTCCACCGCAACACACACACACGCTCTCCTAACCTCTGTCCAAGAGCCACCTCAGTTTGCATGCCTCGGCTGCACCCTCTCGCAGGCCTCTGCTGCGATCTATCCCACACATGTATTGGTATGTTTGAGAGCCTTCTGCTCTGTCCATACTACGCGGATGACCTTTGGACCTCTGTCCACCGTCCCAACATGGGGCACCGCTAGTGCCACCGCAGTCAGTTGACCACATTTGAGTTTCGTTTAAGCTCTTTTCTGACTCCTTAAAACAATGAAAAGATCATCGAGTGCAGTTGCTTCCTTTCCCGCTCGCTAAAGTATAGGAAAGGGCATCTACATCGTCTTGTTTACATCCTTTTGCGGACCATGTAGACCATTTCATGAAAAGGACCTCCTTGGCACACTCAAGTCAAGACCATTCCCCTCTGCATACTTTTATGCTTTATTGGGCATATGGGCCGCACTTCACGAAAAAGCTCACCACTGGTTGTCGTTAAGCTCTTTTCTAGCCATCTCAACAAGAAAAGATCGTCGAGAAAACTTGGTTTCGTTCATGCTCGTAAAAGTATTGGAATGACCGTCCAATCAGTATAGGTTTAACCTTTTCCGGCTTGATTGGACTACCAATGGTAAAGAAGTCTCTCATCCCCTCCAGGCTGGGTGAGCTTTCCTATGTTGGGACAATGGATAGAGGTCCAAAGGTCATCCATGCAGTATGGACGGAGTAGAAGTCTCTTAAACATACCAATACATATGTGGGATATATCACAACAAAGGCTCGTGAATCGATGCGGTAGAGGCACGCAAACTGAGGTGGCTCTGGGACAGAGGTCAGGAGAGTGTGTGTGTGTGTGTGTTACGGTGGATGGACTTGACTACATGCAATGTAATTTCAAGTCTGGGGAATTTATATGCCAAATGCATGCAAGAAAAAGAAATTGTTTTGTGGATAGTGGTCCAAACATCTGCGTAAGGTGTGGTGAATGGAAAAGATGACTATATGCTAAAAATACAAAATTGAAGCTAAAATTACAGTCCTTAAGGGGTGGCGGCCTGACAGCTTGCATGAGTAGTGGTCGGGAAGTGTGATGCAAGTACCGATCCATAGACACTCGCATCGTCATGTCATGGCTCGTGAATCAAGGTGACTTGTTGGAAATGGTACCAAAATTAACTTATTAAACATGAGACAATGGTCTCATAAAGAGATATTTGTGCCCGAAGGTGTGAGAGGTGTCTCAAACAGGTTCCGAGTGACTTTTGACTAGCAGCTGATGGTGCTGCCTTTGAGTTTTGCTGAAAAACAGGAAAAAAGAAAATGAAGTGACTCATTGGTGGTGTTTAAGCGTAAAATTTCTTGAGGTAGAGCCCATTGCGGTGGTTCTCCAGGAGTTGTCCATCAGAGTCAATGAGGGTGTATGCCCCTTTTTCGAGGCAACGGTGGACGACATATGGGCCATACCACATTGATTCAAACTTTCCTTTGCCCAATTTATCATTGGGTTGGTCATAGACTAGAACCATATCATCTTCACTGAAGGTGTGAGGGTGGACATGGGAGTCATATTGGATCTTTGTTCATGTTTTTGTTGCTTCGATGGCTTGGAGGGAAGCTTGACATTATTCTATGGTTTTCTCGAGTTGGAGGAGCCATTCTTCTAAAGGTGAAGTATCAGGAAGGAATTCCACCATGAGGCAGAGAGATGGGATTTGGCACTCTATAGGGAGCATTGATTCAACGCCATGTACTAGGCGGAAAGGGGTGAAATCAGTTGTGGTTTTTGTGGATGTGCGATAAGCCCATAGGGCAGAGAATAGCATGTTATGCCAGTTGGTTTTGTGATTTCCTACCATCCATTGGAGCATTGTTTTGATAATTTTGTAGATCGCTTCAACTTGGCCATTGCCTTAGGGATAGTAGGATGATGAGTACTGGTGTTCAAACTTAAACATGGTTGTCATTTCATCCCACACGGCATCTTGGAAGTGTGCCCCATGTTCTGATACTAATTGTTTAGGGACACCAAACCATGTAATAACATGGTTGAAGAAGAAACGTGCTATGGTTTTGGCTTTGCAATCAAATGTGGGCATGGATTCGGCCCACTTGGTGAAGTAATCGACTGCCATGATAATGTACTTGTGGCCATTAGCTGAAACAAGGTTGATGGTCATGAATTCGATTTCCCATTTGCAGAAGGGCCTGACTGTGACTACGGGGTGTAATGGTGTGAGGGGGGGTTCTTACCTTTGGGGAAAAAAGCTAACAGCTACAGTAATGTTTGACTACCCCTATGCAATCAGAAAAGATGGAGAGCCAGAAATAGCTGGCACGTAGAATCTTTTGGGCGGTTGCTAGGCTTGAAAGGTGACCACCACAGGCTCCACTATAAGTGTCATTGAGGATGGTCTCAGCCTCGTCACGGGTGAGGAAACGACGTAGGATGGTATCAATGATTTGACGATATAGAACATCTCCAATAAGCAAGTGGCGAATGGCTTGATGTTGGATGCGTCACCTATCCTCACGATTGAAGTGCGCTAGGAACTTTTGTGTTTGTAAATAGAGAAGGATGTCTCCATACCATGGGTCGTCTGTAGATATGAAAAATAGGAAATCATCAAGGATATCATCCTTTGGGGGTGATGATGTGGATAATGGGGGCATATCAGTCATGAGTGTGGCTAGTATGAGTGCCTTCGTGCTTTTTGGAGGCACAAAATCTAGGTTGAACTCTTGGAGGACGACTACCCACTTGGCTGCTCGACCTTGTAGAAGGTGGCGGCTTAAGAGGTACCGCATTGGGTTTGAATCAGCCACTACACGAGTATGGTTGGAAATGATGTAGTGGCGCAATTTTTGAGCCGAGAAGATGACAGCGAGGACTAATTTCTCCTTGGGTGAATATCGTAATGGGGGTCCTGCTAGCTTCTAACTAATGCAGTAAATCACATGCTCATGGTGAGCATTGTATTCTTGGACCAAGACTCTAGCAATGGCGTTTTCTGAGGCCAACACATAGAGGATGAAGTCTTGAGTGAAATCTGGTGGTGAGAGTAATGGTGCAGAAGCTAGGGATTTTTTGAGTGCCTCGAATGATTCCTTTGCTTGCTGATCCCAAACAAAGGGGATTTTCATGCGAAGCAGGCAGATGAACCCATAGTATTATGTTGCATACTCTGGCACAAAGCAGTGAAGGAAGTTGGCCTTGCCTTGTAGGATTTGTAGTTGGTGCCGAGTTCTTAGGGAAGGAAGATCAAGGATGGCCTGAACTTTGAGGGGATCTACCATTATCCCTTTGTGGGAGATAGTAAATCTGAGTAAACGGCCTGCTGGGACACAGAAAATGCACTTGAGGGGGTTCAGGTGGATGTTGTACTTGCGGCAACGTAAAAACACTTGTCGTAAGTCATCTATATGTTGTGCTTGTTTTCGTGATCGGGCGGTGAGATCGTTCAAGTAGACCAAGATGATGTGAATTAAATCATGGAAATAGTATGTCATGGCGCATTGGAAGGTGGCTCCAGTATTTATGAGGCCAAAGGGCATGACTCGGTAGGCGAATGTGCCCCATGGGGTTGTGAATGCTGTTTTGTAACGGTCTTCTTTCTGGATTTGGATTCGGTTGTAGCCAAAAAATCTGTCCATGAAGGAGAAGGCCTCATGTTCGGCGCATGCATCGATGATCTAGTCGATGAATGGGGTGGGGAAGTTGTCTTTGGGACATGCCCCATTAAGGTTGCGGAAGTCTATGCAAAATTGAATGGTACCCTATTGTTTATTCATGGAAATAGGATTAGAAACCCAAGTTGTGTATGCAATGGGATAAATGAAGCCGGCTGTGCGTAGCTTCTCTATCTCGACTTTTACTGCAGCCACTTTGGATGGATGGATGGGCCGTTGCTTCTGGCGGACGGGTGTCACATCAGGCCATGTGTCGATGTGGTGTTCCATGATGGATGGATCTAAGCCAGGAATTTCAGTGTATGACCAGGTGAAGATGTCACGGAATTATTGGAAGAGAGCGGTGTATGCATCGACCTCTTCCAGGGAGAAGGATGCCCCCAACATGATTTCTTCAACAATCTCAGAGTTGGTTGAGATGTCGATTTTAATGGTTGGTGAAATGTTTTCCATGTTCCCTTCTTTGAAGGTGTTACCACCTAAGTTGTACTTAGTGGTTTTCTATCAAGTGAGCCTGGTGAATCGGACAGGGATAACTTGTTCGGACTTCAGAGAGCCTTCAGTCTTGCTTCC